>PVJA010001164.1:120608-135305 GCA_004027025.1 Myocastor coypus
TTTTTTTTTTTTTTTTTTTTTTTTGTCTTTTTGGGACAGGGTCTCACTATGCAGTTCAGACTGGCCTTGAGCTCACTTTTGTAGCCCAGGCTGGTCTCGAACTTGCACCGATCCTCCTGCCTCAGCCTCCCAAGTGCTGGGATTACAGGCGTGCGCCACCACGCCCAGCAACTTAATCTCTTTGAAAAAAAAAAAAAAAAAAGTGATAAGGACCTTCAAAACAGCTCGTTTACTTGCACTGGAGATAGACTACACATCTCTAAACATATAGGCAAACTTGTTTACAATTAGCATAAATATTACCCCTAGGACATTTCAAGGAAGATATGTTCAGATGCTATATTTGGTGGGACTCATTAGCAGGCAGGTGTCACCTGGAAAATACAGCAAGCTCAGTTCAAAGGAATCACATTAAATCAGGTCAGCATCCCCCTTTGTACTCCCTATTTAGTTGTTTAATCATAAAATAAAATATAAACATGAGGTTTTAAAAAATAACAGAAATTGGGCTGGGGAGATAGCTTGGTGGTCTACTGCCAGCCTGGTAAGTGCAAGGACCCAGGTACAATCCTCTGTATTACATGTCATGTTGTCTCAGGAACCCCAGGAGCAATGCACTGGCCATGGAAAGCGGGCCTGGTGGTGCATGCCTATAATCTCAGTGCTGAGGAACCTGAGACAGGAGGATCCCTATGAGTGGGAGCTGGATAGCCAGCCCCTACAGAAAATAAATAAACAAACAAACAAAAGATTTTTAAAAGTACAAATTATCAGTACTTAACATATTAATCAAAAGTTTATAAAACATAAACTTTATGAAGTAATTCTAGCAACTTCATTTCCCTGTAATTGTGCAAACTTTGCCTTGGGGATATTTTTCAGTCCTTGAACTTTTACTCTGCTATTGCATTTGACCCCTTATTAGCCCAGTTTTGTCTATGCAGCACCAATAAAAAGGCAAGGCTACCATACTAGATAGTAACTAGCATGAATGAGAAAATAAGCCAAATTTTCTGAAGTGATTTATTTGAAAATAGCTTGATGTTCCTATTAAATAAATAAGTTTCTTAAATAATTATGGGAGCTGTCAAAGTGAACGATATGCTATAAGTTGAGAGAGGTCAGAATACATGAAGGGACACTAATAATGACTTGAAATGCAATTCAGACCAGTAGAGTTTTTATTCTTCCTGAAGAAACATTTAGAAGATTTCTCAGGGCTGAGGAGATAGCTCGACAGCATAAATGCCTGTCTGCTGGGCACAAGGACCTGGATTTAATCCCCCATATGCCATGTCAGCCCCAGAATCCAGTGCAAGTTGTGCCAGCCATGGAAACCAGGTATGGACCTGTGTTCCCAGTGCTGGGGAGCCCAAGACAGGAGGGTTACTATGAGCATGAGCTGCATAGCCAGGCCCTGTACCTAAATAAATAAATAATTTTTTTTAAAAAAAGACTTATCTCTCCTGAGTTTAATGAAATATATTACACCACATAAGGAGAGTATTCAACCAAGTTTACCTAATATTTGACTGCACCAAGAGCTAAGTCCTAACTGAAAGCTTTCATATCTCATATTTAAGGGATCCATGACTGCTTTTACTTACTACGTCATGCTCTTCAAGTCTACAGCACAGAAAGAGGTATAAGACTATGACAATAGAGCAGTGCATGATACATGTTTTAATTACATCAAAATATCAGGAATTAATGTCAATGTTATTACTTGGCTAAGATACAGCATTGAAGGAAAATATTCAAATTACTCAACTCAGATGCATCAAATTGCAGATGTACGCTGTCAACATATCAGTCTAGCTGTTCTGAACTATGTTTCACAGCTAGTATGCCGGTATGATAAATCTGCCAGAAGATAATCCTTCTTAGGGATTAGTGGCTAATTCCAATGGTCATGTACCACCTAAGCAAATTTAAATTGTTGTTTTCCTACAGCTTATAAATTTTTGATATTCCTTTATTGAATTCTTTAAGTACCTACGAGGTAACATAAACATCCTGAGTTGTGGGTTAAAAAACATTTAGGGGGAAAGAACTGAATTTATTTCTGAAAATGAGTAGTAAGATGTGTAACTATGCTTGTGGCTCCTTAAAGTGTGAGTCTGTGTCCAGCGGTTCTCAACCTGTGGGTCCTGACCCCAGCGGGGGTCAAACGACCAAAACACAGGGGTTGCCTATAGTCATTCCAAATCATAACTATAGCAAAATTACAGTTTTGAGGTAGCAACCAAAATTATGTTTTTGTTTGGGGTCACTGCAACATGAGGAACTGTATTGTGGGGTCACGGCATTAGATAGTTTGAGAACCACTGGTTATACTATAACCTATCCTGTTTACTAAGAATATCCAACTCCAGGAAAACATAGGGCAAGCTCTTCACCACCAAATGCAACGAGTGTTTCTAGTCTGTGATCTAGTACAACAATGTGCCACATTGCGCATGACAAAATAACTGGGTTTTTTTAGGTACCAGAAATTGTACCAATCCCTGGGCCTTCTGTGCTGGCCCTGCCCCCAGGGTGTGCTGAGATAGCAAATGAGACTGGGTGTGGTAGCGAGCGCCTGTAATTCCAGTTCTTGGGAGGCTGTAAACAGGCAGATCACTGAGTCTGATCTAGGAGTGAGACCCTGAACACCCTGGAGACCCTTCCCTAAAATACAAACATAAATAAATAAACAAACAAACAAATAAATACCGAGAAAATAACAGAATGTATTAATATAATACAACAATAAGTATTATAATTAACCAAAGGCCTGTGATTAAGTGACCTTAATGTCACCTTCTCCCCCACCTTTGCTCAGAATTAATATCTTAATAGTTCACTCATAAAGCACTCAAAAATGCTTGTAGGAAAGCACATAAACATTAATTAAGATATAAATTTCACATCTGCCAATTAAGTCTTATAATTTTTGTTATTTTAAAGAGAAAAAACAAGGGGCCAGGGAAATAGCTCAGTAGAATACGTGCTTGCCTGGAATGCTCAAGTTCCTGAGTTCAACCCCTGGTGTCAGAAAAGAGAGAGAGAGAGAGAGAGAGAGAGAGAGAGAGACAGAGAGAGAGAGAGAGAGAGAGAGAGAGAATAAAAAACATGGGTACAGTCTCAAGTTCCATCCATTTACATATAAAAGACTCCAGTGTCTTCTTCTTTGTAGCTGAATAAGACTCCACATTATAAAATGTCACATCTTTCTTCTCAGTTGATGATCACTTGAGCTGTTGCCAAGATTTAACTATGACAAATTGGGTTGTTATAAACATGGGTGCACAGAAATTGCTGTGGAATGGTATCTTCATTTCTTCTGGAAATTGTCATAAATATAATAGGTTTGCTTATATGTGTAGAGGTGTACATTCAGTTTTCACTGAAAATAAACTAGTTGCTGCGAAAACGTTATGACTTTAAATTGTACTTACAAGACTTTGGAAAAGAAACAATATTCAAAAAGAAATTACACCTGTTCCCAAAATATTTTAAGTCTCAGAGGCAAAGCACAAATAATAACAGCAAAAAATGCCCTGAATTTCAAAGCTCAGAAATGTATTTCTATTACCTTCATACTCATATTAAGTCACAAGTAGAGATCTTAATTTTAATTTCTTAGTGTACACTTGTATGTATTTATGTGTGCATAAAAATGAAACTGAAGATCAGTTATTTTCATTTAGTGAAAATATAAATGGCATTACTTTTATACATTATGTAAGTCGAGAGTAACTGACACCTCAGGATACTCTTTGATTGCAATTCTTACATATATTTATAACATTTATGTACTGCCTTGATTTAAGATCACTTATAGAGGTATAAAAATAAAATTAAAATAATGTTAAAATGAGGAAGATAGGGTAGAGAAAATATAAAGGTAGGGAAGTAATGAGGAGATATGAGTGAGATTAATATATAAATTACAGTCACTTAAAACCTACTAGAAAAAAATCACACATTTCATTCCAATATTTCATATAAAAAGACTGCAATAGCTGTAAAGTAAAGCAAAACCTGCTGCTAAGATATCTCTTATGACCTTTGTAATCTAGGCCATGATTAAAAATTTTTCCCTAAGGTCTTATAACAAAAGAAGAAGGGAGAAATTGTCCCATCAGCTACAGGACAATTCTATGTCTGTGGGTCACTGAGAATTTCAGGGTGGAAGGGGGCCACGGGTTAAGAACTCAACCATCTTCTAAAGTCAAGAAAGCTTAAGGAATGGAACCTTTTCTCCTGGAGCCTCCAGATGGAGCCAGTCACGACACCTCCACGACAGCCCAACAAAACACATACTGGATTTCTCAGCCACAGGACTGTGAGGCCAAACATTTGTGCTGTTCAAAGCCATTGTATTTGTGGTAATTCGCTATAATAGCAGTGGGAAGCTAATCCAGATTTGAATAAAAGCCATTTTATGAAAGATATCAATACAAATCAAAACATTAAAACACATTTAAAAAGAATAAGAAGAAAGGTTAATATATTAAATTTTGGGAGAAGTATCCAATAGAAAAAAAAAAAAAGTATATAAAGTTATTTGAAAATAACCAAAACTTAAAAGCCGAGACAAATGAAATCAGAAATAAATACATACAATAAAGCATAAGAAGTTAAAAACAAGCAGAAATTCCACAATACCAAGTATAGGTGAATACAACTAATAGAAAAATTTAAATAATATATGAGTTTTCATGGAAATAAAAACTAATAAGCTGAATAAACTCTACACTCAGTGCATCAGAAGGAGAATTAATGGATTTCAAATGTAGTAAGAAGAGACCCAGAGTATCATGACGATGGCTAATTTTTGGCTTCAACCTTTCTGAGAAAAGGGTGGCCAGACAGCTAGGGAGGCTGAGAGACAGCCACGTGAGTCAGTGGAGAGAACTTGGGGAAGAAGCACTCTTACTGTGGACAGGCCCGTGAACCTGGCCAGCGCAGGAAGGAGGAACAGGCACAGGAAGCAGCAGGTGCGCTCCCTCTCGTTCTGAGCAGGATGCTCCTTTCCTCCCACCCATGGACATCAGAACTCAGCCTACAGATTCTGGGACTTAGGCTACCAACCTCCTGGGGTTTGGGGGTATGGCCTCAGAGTAAAAAGTACTTACTCTATTGGCTGCCTTGGTTTCCGAGATTTCAAATTTCAACAGTCATGCTCTCAGCATCCCAGAGCAGGCAACATACAATGGACTCTCTTCTAAGTGCCCTCCCATGTACCTGCTCCTCTATGTATGTCAAATCTTATTGGTTCTATTTCTCTGCAGAACCCTGACCCAAAAGCATCCTAGAAAATAGTACAATAAAAGCATAAAGAAATAGCTGACGAACATGGATGGAGAAGCTCCAACTTGTATGTAATAGGAGATGGATAAGAGATTTGCAGGCATGAAGAAAAATACGTGGCAAAGGATTCATTTGAGGTGCAAGCTGAGGGTGCTGGTGCATGCATGTCATCCAGCAATAGAGACACTGAGCAAGGACAGTTATCCTGAATTTAAGGCCAACCTGGAGTATGTAGGGAGTTCAAGGCCACCCTGAGCTATATGGCAAGGCCTTGTCTCAAACTAATTAACTAGCTAACTAACTAACTGGTACCATTTCTGGTCTTAACAGAAAAATAGTAAGTCCATCTGTACAGACATCAAGGGGAAATTATATCAAGATAAATAAAACATATTTATTATTAAGAGAAAGAAAAGGAGATAGAAGGACAACTAGACTAGCAGCAGACTCCTCATGACAGATCACAGAAGGCTGTTGTTAAATATTATCTTCAGAATGTAAACCACACAGAACTCTGCAGGTGTTAAATGATGTAGAAGTGAGCTGCATGAAGATGTATGCAACACAAAGGCAGATTTGCCATGAACAATGACCCCTCATCCCGAGGGCTGCTGGGAATTGCCAAGGTGCAGAGTACTCCTGATGCACGAAGAAGGCACGGCTGTGAGCCTGCTCAGAGATTCCTGGTGCCTCGCCTAGGGAGAGCTCCCCAGGGAGGAACCCACACCTGCAGGACTCCCACAGTCTCTAGGTGGCTGTTCTCTATTCCAGAAAAGCATAAAATTCTGTGCCGTTTTCACTTTTTTTTTTTTTTTTTTTTTTTTTTGTCTTTGTGAGACAGGGTCTCGCTATGCAGTTCAGGCTGGCCTTGAGCTCACTTTTGTAGCCCAGGCTGGTCTCGAACTCACATCGATCCTCCTGCCTCAGCCTCCCGAGTGCTGGGATTACAGGCGTGAGCCACCACGCCCGGCTTGCCATTTTCACTTTTAAACACACAGGAACCTTATTTTTAAAGAAGCTTCTTATAGTTTATTCTATAATCTATGGGTCCTGTGTGTGCATCTGCAGAGGGGCAAGTTAACCTAGAAAAAATAAGGCGTGGGTGGATAAAATATCAAACAGAAATCAACATGTTCTTGAGACACTTAACTAATAATAGAATATTACAATATAAATGAATTTTGTGGAAAAAGGATGTCTTCAAAATTCTAGTTACTAATACTATGCATTGTTTTGGTACACAATATCCTTCATGCAAAAGAATAAATTAGAACTGTGGAAAATCTCCAGCCCAAATAAGTCTCATTTAATAATTTTATAGCAAGTAATCTGACGCTGTCCAGATGAGATAGGTATTCAGGGGGTTGTTTTATAATCTAGGAGAAGGAAGGCCCGAGTGTTCCCTCTACACATGAGATCGGAGGCTCCACACCCACTTACCCTGGACGCTCAGGCTTCACAAAGGAGGAACTGAGAGCAGGGCCTGGCATCCACTCCTAGGAATGGTTCTTCAGCCTTCCCAGCGTGAGGCACCTTCCCTGAGTGCCTACTCAGCCTAAGTCGACAACACTTAGTGCCTACACAACCCACGGTAGTGCAGCATCAGAGCCCACTCAGACAAGATCCTGGGAGCCCTCCTCTGATGGCACAAAGAAAGCTTTGTAGGGAACAAGAGAGAGATTGGCAGCTTCTTGAACTAGATGCCACTGAGTATGGCTACACAGAAGGAAATAACTTGGGGCTGTGTTCTTCCACATATTTTGCTATTTATTAGATAATGACATGCAGATACAGAACTCAGAGGAAATGTAAAATAAACAGATAGGAGCCTAGTACTTCAGAGAATTTACCTCACTTGAAATTTACGAGGTCTCCAGAAAATTTAAGAGGTCTCTACAGCAATAGACCCTATGTTGCTATCTAAGTCTCCTCAGCAGACTGCTGATGACTAAAAGGAAGAAAACGGGTACAGAAGGTCAATGTGGAGCTCTGTCTGAGGACAGAAAGGAATCCTGCAGAATCCAGTGTCAAAAAAGTGACAGCAAGCGAGCCAGTTGTTCACTGCCAGCCAAGCAGCCCTGACAAGTAGCCCTTATCAAAACGACACATTGTGCACCACCTTAGCACAGTGAAATAGGCCCGTGAGCTCCTTAAGGCAACAGAGTGTGTCTTACCCACCAAGTGTGTTTCCCAACCCTGCCATAACATGTGGTACACGGAAAGCAATAGAGACACTTACAGATCTACCAAATAAAGGTCCGTACGGAATCTCTGCACAGGATAACAAAGAAGCAGAGTGCCATCCGCAGCTCTGGATGACTCCTGAGCAAATTAATTTAAAGGAACCTTTGGAATATCTCTAGCCCCATGTCAGTGACACTTTGAGAGATGACCTGGAGTGGAGAAAGTAAGTCTGTGAGAATGAAGATGTGAAGGAGTGAAAGCAGAAGCTGGAAAAGCTAGGTGTAGGGAAAATACACTGATGTGTTGCGAATTACAGCACCCGCCCTGCCCCACAGTCATGGGAGATGGAGCTGCTGGAATAAGCTCTTTGGCAGCAGAGTGGATTCACAGTTAAGAACTCTACCGGCCAGAAGTGACTGGAAGGGAGTTCCCCTCAGAGTTTTCATTTCTCTTGGAATTAAGTGTGTGGAAGACCAGGCAGACTGATGAGTGTGTACACGGGGGTGGGGGGGGCGTGGGGTGGAGGAGCATTTCACAAATTCTCAGATTTATCTCATTTTATTTATTTTTAAATTGTTCAACTTGTAATGTTTTTCTTTTATTTCTTTATTCATTCATTTGTTTAAAGACAGGGTCTCTCTATATAGTGTGGGCTGGTTTCGAACTCGCTCTGTAAGCCAGGCTGCCCTCTAATTCATACTGTCGTAGGTGGCTGAGTTTGAGAGAAATATTATACGTAGTCAGACCGGGTTAGATCCTCAAAAGGAGCTAATATGGAAGCCAAGATGCCTTGCAACTGAGAGAGGCTGACACTGGGACAGAAGCTGGCCAGACCTCCACGACAAAAGATCAAAGAAACACAAACTTCCCTAAAGATAAGCATCCAGGACTGGTATTCTAAATAGGTCTTTATCTCCTTGAGGAAACCAGGAAGAGTCCCTGACCCAACCCCCTACTGGATAAGCCACTGTTCTATATTCAAGCCAGTTTGCTCTGTGACCTGCTTTCCCACTTGATCCTGGATTTAATGAATTTACCTGAGCAATGGTGCTTATAATCTTATCGGTTGGTCATAGCTTTGTCCCACCTTATGCCCACCTAAGTGAGTTCTTGTTTCCCACCTTAGACCCACCTCATCTCATGGTTTTGCTCTATGGAAATCCCTAAAAAAGCAGATTCCTTAGCAACTCACTTGGGTCACCTTCTGTCCCTCTCAGACAGAAGCTTTTTCTCTCTCTCAATAAATATACTCCACTCTTAACCTCCATTGTTTCCAAAATTCATCCCTAGGTTTCACAGAACACAAACTCATCCTAGGTGTCTTTCAGGTTAGGAGTTTCATTCCCCTATATCTGTAGCAATCTTTCTGCCTCAGCCTCCTCAGTGCTGGGTACAGGTGTGCACCATCAAGTCTTGCTCTCACTATAATTCACTACTTAGGAAATCTCTGTTGGATAATCCAAGGCTTCCCCTTCACAGAAATCATAGCTGATGCCCCCCTCCGAACTCTGGCTCTGAGACACAGATTTCTGTAGAGGAAACAATCTTGCAGTTCTTGAAGCCAAATTCACCACGTTCAAAATTATAGCTCTTCACTTTAAGGAACTTTGGGGAAAATAGAATTATATCTACAAGTTTAGTCCTCCCATCTGTAAGACAAAGGTAATAAACCTCTTCTGGAAAATAAAGGAAACAAAGTATCTGCTTAATACTTAATGGAGAAAACATATGACTTCCCCCTGCTGCCCACACTGATACATTCTTTAGGGACACTAATGTTTTATTGTCTGGGTTAACGTAAAAAACCTCTTTTTGGATTTTTTTTTAACCTGGCAGATTGCCAATCTTTTAAAAGCATTCTTAACAGAAATGTAAATTATCTATTATGTGTAGATTTACTAGCAATTTCAGTAGCTTAAATCTTCATTTGGTAGGTAACTTAATACTAGGCCTGATTACTACTGATGTCACCCTACAAAATGTATTCTTTTGGGTATAACTGCATTTTTTGTGCCTAATCTACAATATCTTTTCAGAAGTATTTTCACCCACAAAACACATTTGTGGTAAGCACCAGATCTGAACAGAAGAAATCATAACTGGGTCAGTGGAAAAGCACAGGATCCACTCGAGTTCTTTTAGTGACCACGCTTTTGTCCAGAAGGCATCAGGGAAGCTGAGTTAGTTGATTACAGGAAAAGAAATTAACAGATGACAAAGCTGATTTGAGAGCAATGGGTCAACGAAACATTCAGCACCCCACCAAGGGTGGGGGAGGGAGACCACTGTGGGGGTCTTCAGTGGTTTAGTATTTTTATGCATCTCCCTCACTGTAAAAACAGAGGTTTTTGTGTGATTGCTTATATCTATATTGTCAGCATTTTTACTAGACCTATCATTTATCTTTCTCTTACGTAAAAAAGCGATTTTGTTTCTGAGGCAGCTGAACATTTTCCCTGGAGAGCCCAGGAAAGGCTCCAGGGAACTGAGTAAATACATCTGGTGAATAGCATACAGGACAAAGAAGCCTGGGGCTGCTGGTCTTGGTTCAGAGCCTTCTGAAAAGTCACATCTATTCTTATTACCATCAGAAAATACTTCTTGAGAATCGTGAAACCCTTTAATGAAGCCTTTGTAAGTACAAACCTGTTTGTATCAGTAGAAAAATGCTCAAACTCACTACAGCTCATGCTTTCATAAGTTAGAAATCTCCTAGGGAAAAATCTTTGAGAAACGTCTACCTTTTGAGACACGTGATAGCTAAAACAAGAAGAGCAGATCCGCTGTAATGGTAGCAAGGAACAGAAGGCACCGTGAAGAGTGTTGCAAAGCCTTCACATATTGATATAATCTTTTCTTTTAATCTCAGGTTGTATCATTTCAGGACAAATTGTGATTGATTATATCACAAACAGCCCGTTTTTGTTTTCTAAAGCAACAACAACAACAACAACAACAAAAAAATGGTGACACTGACCTGTCTGGTTCCCCCTTAATAAAACAGCTTTTACTGCTGTGATGTATGGCTATTTCCTTGCTCTTTTCTACTGGCATTTGTGTTCTCCTGCCAAAACGCATGCCATATAAGCTCAACTCTCTGTAGCAGTGGTGAGACAGACAAGAATGTGTAGTTGAAAAGGAATTTTAAAGACACATCATGGACAGGAACTCTATTCAGAACCATATATGTACCACGTACCTTCTGCTAAATAAACTTCTATATCAGTTCCACAAGACTTACCAAGAGGGAACTATATCAGATTATTACAGAATAATAAAATCCTTAATTGCTAAGCAAATAAATCATTCTGTATTTTAATGCAAATTAATCAAAGCTTTTATGTTAGTGAGGTATGGTAACACCAAAAAACAACTCATTTTCACAGAGAATTTAATTTATAGGAGTCATTACTAAGAGAAGAATCAGTGAAGTGGCAACTAGAAATAAAAGGGAGGAATATGGGTTTTGTGAAAGAAGCAAATCAGTGCACTAAAATCTTTTTTAAAAATGCCATGTTCTTTTGAAAGCATGTTTTTAAGACTGAGCCTTAAAATAATCCTATTTGATATATTTTAATAGGTAGAAATTTAAAAATTCATCTATACATCAACTTTAAAAAACCCATGCCTTTCAGACATAAGATTTTTTAATCATTCTGTTGTTTTGACTTTTTGAATGTCCTTTTCTCTGTCTCTCTGCTATTTTTTAACCATAAGAGCTTCCCTGTCTTGAAGACATTTAAAAATACTTCATTTTGAAGAAACTATCAAAGGGACATCAACTGGCACATATGCTTGGCATCAGGGCATTCCAAATGGCCCAATTAAACCATTTGCAGTCTTTGCAAGACACTATTTAAATGTACCCAAGAAATGTCAACGGTTCTTCACGCAAAATTATCTTTACCAATGAGCTATGCCTCAGGAACAGAGCATATTAATTCCTGCCAAAACCCAGGAGGTGCCATTTGTCTATAATGGACAGGGTTTGATGGTTCCCACAGAAGAGGGTGAGCTTTTCCAGTGGGACACAGTGATGACCAACAGCTTCAGAGTGGGCAGCTGACACATAACGCTGCCCGCATCATCCCAGTTGGAACTGAGTGCCCCACACCTGGTTCTAGAATAAACCACGTGAGGAAAAGGTACACCTTACAGTCGCCACAGGCAATTTCGCAACACTTTGTATGAAGTCTCAGATTGATAATTTTGAAGAGCAGAATGATGGGTAGAGAAGAATTAATAGTTACACACTTAAGTAGCAGCTTCTACACCAGAAAAAAAAAAAAAAAAAAAAAAAAAAAAAAAAAAAAAAAAAAAAAAAAAAAAAAAAAAAAAAGACAGTAAATTAACAGGAAAGAGTAGCCTAGCTCAAAAGTGACACCAGGAATAGTAGCACCAATTTCTCCTCAATCCCTATCTCTAGCATGGACTTGGCATCTCAGATTGGGGTCCAGGTGTGGCATGCCTAAGGATGACAAGACTGTATCTCAGAGCTCAAGAGTGCTCAGGCTGTGGCTGCCCCTTCTCTCTGGAAGCTTTTTCTGTTGCAAAGAGACCCATCAGGAATACCCTGATTCATGTGTTTGCCAATATTTGCCTGGCCTTGGTTCTCTACAAGGTTTTGTGCTTAAATACTGGTTCTGGTTCTGGATCTCCTCTGACCACTGCCTGCCTTAGCAAACCACTCACCTGCTTTCATGGACTGGGCCTTTGGCATGGCAGTGTTCTGTCACTCTGCACAAACTTAACTGTTGTTCATGATTAAAAATATATATAATAGCTAACTAAAAAAAATGGCTCATGGGGGCCCGGCGGGATGGCTCAGTGGTTTAAAGCGCCTGCTTGGGAAAGCTTGGGCGGCTTCAGGGACCGCGGTTCGATCCCCGGCACCACATGCTGCGCCAGCCCTGCCCTTGGGGCGGGCTGAGCCAGCCATAAGAATGAGTGAATAAACAAATAAAGGTTCTGAAACAAGAAAATAAATAAAGAAATTTTAAAAAAAATGGCTCATTATGCTTCAAAGAACACAGCAGGCAGAGAGATAAGAGAATTCAGGGGAAGGAAAGACTGATAAAGCCCGTAAATAGCAGTGTAACTGGCAAATAAACATATATTTGAATTTGCTTTCACATAATTCTGGAAGATGGCAGGATAAATTCTCATGGCTAGTAACCACTCATACCAGACTTGTTATACTGATAAATATGCAGCAAGAATATACTTAGGTTAGTGCCTTCAGAATGAGCATATTTAATTAAAACATATAGCATTTATGATCATTTATCTTTCATATATTATAAAATTAGGGCAGGGAAGATAGCTCAGCCATCTAAGTGCCTGGCTGGCAAGCTCAAGGACCCAGGTTTGATTCTTAATACCCACGTTTGATCCTCAGTATCACATGACAGGTCACCTCAGAACTCTGAGTGTGCCATGCTGGCTACCAAAACTAGGCATGGTGGTACCTGGCTATAATCCTAGAGCTGGGGAGGCTCAGACAAGATGATCTCTAGAGGTCTGAGGTACATAGCCAAACCCTGTACCAAATAAATAAATAAAAGATTTTCTAAAAAAAAATTTCAAATAATAAATTTGGAGTTCAATCCCCAGTGTGCTGTGCTAGCCCCACCTCCCCACCCTGGGGCCTGCTAACATGGGGATTAAGACGGGTTGTGGCGCTGTGCACCTGTAATCCGAGTGCTTGGGAGGGTGAAATTAGGAGAATTATTATGAGTCTGATCTGTGTAGTAAGACTCCGTAGATTCTGTACTAAATACAAAAAGTAATAAAAATAAGTAAAAATTAAAAAAAATAGATTAACATTTTATCAAAGCCTAACAGCAATAAGCTATGTTATTTTCAATTTATTTTTAACTTTATATTCAAAGATTTAAGAGCATGCTGATTATTTAAATAACCAATCTATCCCTGAGTTACACTCATGTCTATTTAGCATGGTGTGGCATCTGCTCAATTTAATGTTACTCTTGAAAATCCTCGACTAAAAATAAAGGAAATAACACTAAGGCAAACGTTATCATCTATATGACACCCTCAGTTGCATAGAATACTAATCACATTCTGTCAGCTATGTATGGTTGGTCAATGGCATTAATGATTTCGTTCAACATTTTCCTGTTTCTGAGGCTGGGAGCCAAGATGTAGCTTTAAGATATAAAGACAGAGGGAACAGTAGTCTTTGGCATTGCATAGCATATTTCCTAGGAAAGCTGAGCTAAGTTCTTGTGAACATACTGAAATACCAAGACCATTCCCGGTAGCCATAAATTGTAAGTACTGAAAATATTATATATGAAATCCCTTCATAGTAACACCAGTACCAAAATCTATAGTTTAGTATGCTAAGGTGGATTTCACTTCTCAATGTAATTACCTAGAATTTAGTTTTTTGTTCACAGAGATGTTGATAATTGGTGGCAGCATTCTCCTTTTGAGTTCCTGAAGGTCCTGTACTTTCCAGTGATTACTAACATAAAATCCCTATCAGTACAAGCTCCTTGCTCTACACTGGTGAAGCCTGCACCCTACAGGGCTCTGCAGAGTGGAGCTTCTCCCTTACTGCAGGGAATGCCTTTGGAGAGGTAGGTGTGAGTCACCTGCTTGTTCTGTTCCTCTGGACTACTGGGACAGCTTGTATCGCTGGGAGCTCAACAGTCTCAGAGAGGCCAAGATGATGCTAGGTCACTTGTAAAACTATGTTACTCTGAATTTTACTTCTTATTCAGTAGAGTCTAACATCGACTCTCTCTGCTAGTCTCTCAGAGAAGAAACATAACTGTAAAAATAATATGATAAATATCTCCTGGTTAATATACCCTGGATGATTAGTTTGAAGAAGACTTCACAGTATTTACCAGTTACACAGACCTTCATACACATTCAATGCCACTGAATAAATGACAGTCCAGGTCAAGACTGCCAGTGAAATAAGACCTTCCAATGGAACTAAAGCAAATGTATCTTTGATGTTGTGGAGTAGACTGAACCATTATATTAAAATTCCAATCAACTGAGCTCATTTGGTATTTTCAAGCCTGATGAAATGCCACTTTTATTCAGCAACAGAAAAAAAAAATAATCAGACATTCCTTGTAAAAAATTCTTTCCTGAATGTGAAAATATGAATCTTCATGAAACATGTCTTCAACTGTAAGTATCTAAACACACACACACATACACACACATATATAT
>PVJA010001165.1:0-15391 GCA_004027025.1 Myocastor coypus
AAAAAAAAAAAAAAAAAAAAAAAAAAAAAAAAAAAAAAAAAAAAAAAAAAAAAAAAAAAAAAAAAAAAAAAAAAAAAAAAAAAAAAAAAAAAAAAAAAAAAAAAAAAAAAAAAAAAAAAAAAAAAAAAAAAAAAAAAAAAAGTAAAGTGAGTATAAGTGAAGAAGTATCAGCAATAATCCAATAAAGATTCTGACTCAAAATTAGAATTTAAAAAAAAAATCACTAGCATTTATATAAGAAACTCAATTCAACACCAAGAAAATAAATCCTGAAATGAAATGAACTCTCTTGAAAGTTTTAAATTCAATTTAAGATAGCTACAAATTTAAAACAGCTACAAGAATTGTAAGGATAGAAATTATAAGGATAAAAATTATAAGGATGGAAATAAATCAAAGAAGTAAATTATACTAAAAACTATATAACATTTGTAGAAGAAATTTACACAAAGACAGATGCCTTGTGTTCATGCATTGTTAAAATATCCACACTATCCCAAGTAATGCAATGAGCCAATTCCATCCCTAACAAACAAATTTTCCACAGTAGAGAATTTTTCTAAATTTCACATGGAGTCAGAAACACAAGCTGATGGTGATCACTGTGTAACAGCCCTAAGCAGCACTTAGATTAGCCAATGGGCTTTTCGTGCTTACTTGTGAGTCCTCCCAAAACCTAGCCCTCTCGTCTGGAAATGGTTGGTGAACTTATAGTGAGTGAACCACTGTGAGTCGCTGATTCCTACTGAGGCCTCTAAAGACAGGTGATGCCTAACAGCTTCAAAGGGTAAGATATGGTCAAAGCCAGTGACACCTAAGTCTAACGTCAAGTAGCTAAAGACTGTAACCTCATTCATCTCTCTCCTAGGTGGATCCATTTAACACCTTATTTGGAATAGTCCTTGAAAGGCTCCATTTTTCTCTAGTACTCACTCCCTTCTTCTGGTAGCTAAGTAAATATGGACCACCCAGAGAAGGTCTTGGTCTTAGCCCTAACAGAATCTTGAATTCTGTGACAGGGCTGTGACCCTCATGGATATAATTACAGTTGTCTTTTTTATTTAATCTTCATCATACATTTGCTAAGGAATTTTCAGATCTGCTCAGTCTGCAATATCTAAGGGATATTGTTAACTGAACAACGAACAGCAACAATTAACCTTAAACAAAAAGAACAATGCTGGTAGTATCATCCTGCCTGTCTTCAAAATATGGTAGCACAGTATTGACCTAGAGAAAGATATGTAGGCCAACAGAACAAAAAATATTTCAGAAGTAAATCCATGCATTTATATCTTTGACTTGAGCAATGCCCAACGTGCAAGATGGGGACAGATTCTTCAATGGAAAAGTAATATTCACTTCAGAAGCATGAAAAATTATCTTGCTCTAATGAAAAATACAAAAATAAATGTAAAATGGATTAAAGAGCTAAATGTAAGATCTGCCACAGTAACACTGCAAGAAGAAGAAGAAGAGGAAGAAGAGGAAGAAGAAGAAGAAGAAGAAGAAGAAGAAGAAGAAGAAGAAGAAGAGGAAGAGGAAGAGGAAGAGGAAGAGGAAGAGGAAGAGGAAGAGGAAGAAGAAGAGGAAGAAGAAGAGGAAGAAGAGGAAGAGGAAGAAGAAGAAGAAGAAGAAGAAGAAGAAGAAGAAGAAGAGGAGGAGGAGGAGGAGGAGGAGGAGGAGGAGGAGAAGAAGACAGCAAAGTTTCATCCCACTGGCCTAGACAATGGCTTTTTTGGATATGATCCCAAATGCACAAGCAGCAAAAGCAGAAATTAACAAAAGCAAATAAATAACCCAATTAAAAATGGATATAGTGGGAAAGTGATAGAATGGTTAGTAGGAGAAGCAAAATTATGAAAGTATATTATGTGCATATACAAACATGTCCAAAGGAAATCTGCTATTTGGCATAAGTAATACATGAGGCAAAGTGCATAAATAGCCACTTCTCAAAGGAAGACATACAAATGACAACAAATGTACACAAAAAAATGTTATTTTCAGCAATCATCAGGACATTCAAATTAAAAACACTTTGTGATATCACCTCACACCTGATGAATGGCTAGAATCATAACAATAAGAGATATCAAGTACGGTCAAGGACAGAGAGAAAAGGGAACATTTGCAAGATGTTGCTGAAAGTGCATGCTAAGTATTTCACTAAGTAAAATTGTGTGTAAGTGTCTGCGAACAATCGTAAGGAAGGCTCCCCATGATGCAACGCTGTGAATGAGTACATATCCGAGGAGCTGAAACCAGTTGCCAGAGACAGCTGCACTTGTGTGCTTCCCTTAGTGCTATTCCCAAGAGTCAGGAAATGGGAACTGTGTGTCCATGGGTGGATGAATGGATACAGAGAAGAGGTGCACATCTACACACTAGGTCCTGTTCCAATACTAACAGATAAAATCCTGTCACTTATGACATGGATAGAACTGGAGATTAGAGATTCAGGAAGATGTTGATCTTTACACTAATTGAGAAATAAGAATTCTTCTAAATTATGTATGCTTGAGATTATTGTAGAACTCAGTATTGTGAAGGGCTATGAAATGAAGGGAAGTTGTTTTCTTTGCATAGAGGGTGCAAAACTCATCTACCTCACATGGGCCTCACAGGAACAGTACAAATAAGAAGCGATGACTCAATTTTGCAGTTAAGTCAGCTGAGTCCAGGGCCCAAGTATAGCTCCTTTCAGTCTAAATTTTCTAGCCTTATCATGTTTTATTTATTTATTTATTTATTTATTTATTTATTTATTTATTTTTGCGGGACCAGGGTTCAAACTCACGACCTTGCACTTGCCAGGCAGGCACTTGTGCCACGGAGCTATCTCCCGAGCCCCAACCTTATCATGTTTTAAACCTTAGTAAACAACACAAATCTTTATCCTGACTGTTCTGTGACAAATTAAAATTTTTCAGTAAATATTAAATTTCCAATACCAAAATATTCAATGTTTTAAAAGACTAACATATAAAAAATCTAGTTATTTTTAATTCATCATAGTGCTAAAAACAACTTTAGAGGCCTTACCAAAAAATTATATATTTATACAGCATATTGTTCTCAGAAATTTTTCTAAAGAATTTCTCTTAGAAAAATGTAACTTTTGTTATAAATCATTGAGGTTGGCTGAAATCTGATTTCTTGACAATTTCAGCAATATTTATATAACTACACCTAATGCTGATATTAAATGAGGTGGGGGACAATGAGATGAATTTCTTAGTACTTCTGTTAAAATTCACCGTGAGCCATTGAGGCTGTTAGCTATCCCTTGAGAAGCTGATGTGTACAGCTGTCCGTACAAGTGTCAACTACATGGTCAAATTCTGTCTTCTCTATTCTAACAAGAAATGTATTTAAATGGACATTTAAGTTCCTCAAAATAGTTGAAGGAAGTATGTAGCTCAGTAACAATCTGCATAAGGAGTTAGGGGCCAGTACTGCCCTTGGCTTTCGAGAAGATGGAGGTGGTGTTCTTGGTAAGAGCACTAATATCTAGCAACCATTGTACTTTCCCACTCAGAGCACCAGGTGGCCCCAGGAGTCAGCCTTCACCCAACGTTAGGGATGAATGAAGCTCCCTAGAGAGGTCAACAGCAGCATGTACTCCTCTCCAGGAAGTTTATTGATTACAGTGCAAATAATCATTTCACTTAATCTTGAAAAACACCCCAAAGAGAAAATAATACCACAAATAATAAATACTTATTGGGTAATAATTATGTGATACGGGTTCTGAAACAACTGTTACATTAATTATAAAATCTGATCTTCATGACAGTTCTATATTTTGGCATGGTTATTATTTCTATCTTCATTTGCAAAGGAGAAGACTGAAGAATAAAATCTCTAAATTACTCAACAGCTATTGAGCAACAGAGCTAAGACACAGATCTATATTTTGATGTCCCCAGGTTGAAGCTACTCCAACTTGAGCCTGTTAACCAAAATCCTGCTTTGCATCAGTGTGCAGTCAGTCCTGGCTTCACGCTGGCACTCACTGACCATGTGTGAGTCTGCAGAGCTGGTCTCTACACAGGATGGTAAGCGCAGGTGCACAGGTTGTACACTGGGAAAATTACACAAACGTGATGCCCGTGACAATTCAGGTTAATTGTCAACTTGATTGGTTTAGGAACCACCTAGAGAATTCGTGAAGCACACTTCTGGGCGAGTCTGTGTGGGTCATAGAGCCATGAGCCCCTGGCCCCTTTCTCTGACTTCCTGTTCCTTATTTCCTTGCTGGTAGGAGCTGAGCACTTTTGCTCTGCGGAGCCTTTCTTTCCCGTCGTTTCTGCCTCAAAGGCAACCAATGCTGGTCTGAATGTGGTAAGGCCATGTCTAAGGTCAAGCTCACCTGTAAGTTGTGTGTGTCTGGTTGTGAGTCTCATAGAAAGAAAAGGCTAATACAATGTTCCAGGGCCATGAGAAAGTGCTGCATGCTGCAACCATCCAGGGCAGATTTAGTCCTTTAGAAAGTCTGGCTTTTGGTAGAGCATGATTAGGAAGACTGTGATTTTAAGCATCGATCTTGGCCTGATCTTCAAAAGTGAAGTTGCAAATTCTTTAAATAATTCCAAGGGGCTGGGGAAATAGCTCAGTAGAATAAGCACTTGCCTGGCAAGCACAAGCACCTGAGTTCAATCTTCCGTAAGGCACACACAAAAAAGAACAATTCCGAGAGCCAGCAAAATCCTCAGCTGGTTAAAGTGCCTGCAGTCAGGTGCAAGGGCCTAGGGTTCAATCCCCAGGCCTGCCATGCCAGCCTGGCCCCTCAGGTATACTGAGGTGGCAATTGAGACTAGGTATAGTCCTGACTGTAACAACAAACTCTAGAGAGATGGCAAGCACCTGTGCAGGGAGCTACCTGCTGTAGCAACTGGATCCCCTCATCCCAGCAGAAACCATGAGGCAGGGAAGGGAGAAGAAGGCACCTCCCTACAGGGGAAGAAGACACTTCCGCACAGGTGGTGCATGAGTCGCCCACACCTGAAGAGAAGAGGTGAGAACTTGCAACAGTGATTAAGTGAGTACAGAGGCCCAGTGACCCGTGGACAGAGTGTGGGAGGCTGGAGAAATAGAAAGTAGCAGAAGACTGGGGGTACCCGCTTGAGCAGGTACAGGTGGGGTCAGCTGGGGTCCATTCGAAAGCCCAGGGAGCTGGCTGGTAAACCTCAAGCATAGACTGACATACTAAGTAAGTGGAAGACCAACTCCACCTTCTCTGTACACCTCTCACTGGGGTTCCTGGAGCAATACACTGAACTCCTGCCAGTCCACGGGAGGACACCAGCATGAAGATGTAGGGTCTGACCACTGCAGGACTCTGACTTAGGACACATAAATAAGCAGGAGCGCCTTAGAGAGCATTGGGAGTATGGTTATATAACCACGCACACTTAAATGTATATTACGTAGCTGCCACAAACAATAAAAACCACCTAACTTGGTATAAGCTTTATCTAAAACAAAGGCTAATGTTTGCCCTACAACTAACACACAGAGCCTTGGAAAACAGTAACTTATCTGTGCCCACTCTGTGTCTGAGAGGAAACCAAGTGCATGTATTTCTTGATTCTTGGAGAAACTCATAGTGCATGCTTTCCATCACTCATATTAAATGACAATATCAGTTGGGGGCTTGGCAACCCCACTCCCACCCCAGGTGTTAATGGCTTCAGGCCTCTCTGTCAAACAGCTCTCACCATCTGGTGCTAGCAAAATAGTGTTATTTCCACTTCAGTGAAGAGGATGAAAAAAACCTGACAAATATACTAAACTCATTGGCTTTAATCATATCTGGTCCACACCTGAACTCCCAGGTTCTCTTCCTGGTCACAGGCAGGGATCTGAGGGCCATGAGCTGCCCTCACAGTGCTGCTCTCTGGTTGCCCTGCCACCACCACAGCCCGAGTCTGTGTCTGTCCCTGCACAAGTGCCTGGCTGCCAGGCTGTAATTGGGTGTATTGTGAGAAAGCCTGGGAAGCTCAGGTGACAGCTTCCCCCTTCCCCTTTGGTGAAATAACCAGCTCATTAAATCTAAACACGAGGGCATTTTATTATGAGGAGTCAGATCCAAAAGATTTACTTGCCTATTTTTCGCCTGCTTCCCCTCCTGCTTATTCCTTTGTATTCACTAATGGCCTTTCTCAAAGTTATATAATCCTGCCATGGGTATAAAAATATCTCTCCAAGACTGCTCATTTGGTCTAAATCATCCAGCCGTTAGCAGTGACAGGATGGGCGCATGAACCACACTAGAGGCAGGAGGACAGCTGTCCCCTCTCTATTCACTGTCACTGGACTAAGAAATGCTCAGATTTTAATAAGATCATAAAATAGAGTGACAGGGACTAGTATGACAGGTAGCTTTCATTAACATTCAGAATGCCTAGGATAATAAATTAGAGCAATTGAGCAGAAATGGGCAATTTGATTATTCAACATTTCTCAACACCAGCCAAGCAACTGGACCCAGAGCCATGCTGCTGTCTTCTCCCCACACCATCAGCCTGGCAGGGCACAGGTGACTGCACAGCAACCTTTTCTCCCACCAGGACTTGGGGTGTGAGGGCCTGGTGTGGGATCCTGCATGCTCGGTGATCAGGAGCAGACACGTGGGAAGAGGGACACTTCAAATGCACTTGCAGCATAGGGGCAAAGTCTGGCTGACTATTGCAACACGTCTGTGTCTATTGAGACTACTGGGGCAAAGTCACATGAAAGAACCTCCCCTCTACACATATGGCAATTTACACTCCACACAGTGCCTAGACATCAGTGTGCTTTTCCTGTGGAGATTCTAATATAATGTGAGATCAGCCTTTAATTTATTCAGTCCGGCTTACGAGCAAAGTTTCTGAAACTGTTATCAAACTATATATACATACATGCAATTTTGGATATCACCTCTCTATAAACTGATGACATAGTGAAGTATCCAAAGCAATCTTAAAATTTTATATGTGACATAGGATGCTTTAAACCACCATAAAAATCTAATCATTCTTTTGTGCTTCCTGTTTCTTGGTAGCACATTAAAATAACTTTGAACTTTCTCTGAATGTTAAAAATCACTACAACTGATGAGTACACAATGGCTTACCTAGATTTTTGCAGGTCTCTTTAAGGAAGTTTGATTTTACATGCAGCTTTACATGGTTGCTTCTGATCCATAACGTTCTGTTTTAACATCTTGTTTCCTTCGTACTACAGTATCTTACGGCAATAATGAGTTAGCTACCATATGGTTCTATTGCTTTTGAACAGAAAGGCTTTTGGTTTTCTTGATTTGTGATTCCATTACTATTAGACACTTGGCCTTATACCTTAGCATCATGGATGTGTCTTAAACCATTGAATAGCAAAAAAAAAAAAAAAAAATACAATATGTTCAGTGTGGAAACACATTTTGATGTCACATATTTCCCAACTGCTCAGTTCAACCACAGAAACTATGTATTGATAGATAACAGAGACTCATTATTGTCCTTCTCTGCTGCTACTCAGGGTGCGGTATCAGCACTTATGAATGTGCATGTATAGATACGTGAATCTAGAATAATTCTGTCTTTACATAGCTGGCCACTGAGGTTGCCCACTCATTCCCTGATCAGGTCAACACATTTGGAACTTCTCAGTCTGTAGTGGACTGGTCATGCAGTAATGACCACCATCACTTCCACATTTGCTAGAATCCTCTATGAACAAAACTCTTGTTCCCTGATGTTCTCTCCTGCCTTTTTTGTTTGACTGTGTTACCTTCCACACTCTCTGTTCAGTCAACAGTCTAGAGCAATGGTGGAGAAGCCATGGCATGTATATATTTTCTTTTAAGACAAAAGATGTTAATTTAAGAGTTGTGTTTCCTAAACCTGAACCTTGGCACTCAGGTTCAACTGCAGTGTTGGCTCTTTCTAATAAATAAATGGGCTCCAGGTTGCAGTTTGGACGTTCGTCTCAAAAAGGTTAACCACCACTGGGCTAGAGAGTATCTCAGAAGGCTGAGGGAATGGTGAGTGCTGAGATTTCTACCCAAAGGTGCAAAACAAGAAGAAATATATAAGGCAACAACAAGGCTTTTAGGGATATTAAAAAGGCATGTTCTGAAATTCAAAGTCCAGTTTAATCCTGACACCAGCACTCACATAATGACTAATTGGACTACTGAGCTTTGGTTTTGCTCACTTATGGAGCACAGATCCTAATTAAGTCATATCATGGGATAACTGCAAGAGCTGTGTATAGAGTACACAGGATGGTACAGAGTGCTGGATGTGATGGTGTATATGTGTAATCCCAGCCTTTGGGAGGCTGAGGTAGGAAGATCACCATGACTTCAAGGCAAGCTGGGATAATGAGTTCAAGCTGTCCTGAACTAGAGGGAGACTTTGTCCTGCAAATGACACAGAGCACAAATTCAGACCTCCCTTCTCCGTTTATATTGAGACCTGTGGTGATCTCATGATGTCTTGGCACTTCAGGGCCATCTGTATGCAGGTGACTTACAAATTACGTCTCTAAGCAAACCTCACCCGTGAATTCCAGCCTTGTATATCAAACTAGCTACTGGACATCATCTCTGGAAAATCCAGGCAGCATGTAACATTTTATGAAGCTGACACTGAATTCTCCGTCTGTGCCCCTCACTAACCCTTCTCCTCCTGTGACTGGTCATGGCTCTGTGGCCCTCTGACCTTTTCATTTCTCACACACAGATTCTAGGACTCATCCTTCACTTCTTCCTTTCTCTTTAGTTCCAAGCTTAACCCACTTGTAGTCCTTCTTGCCCTACCTGGCTAACAATACCCAAATTTAATCCCTTCTCACTATTTCCTATTTTAACAGTGAGCTTGGCACTGTGGACATTTACAGACTATTTCGCCAGATGAGAGAACACACATGCATGTCACCCACTGATAAAATATTCAGCAAGAAAGTCCTTTTGCTGAACACTGAAACACACTGGAGCCCTATTACCTCTTGCCTAATGGGATAACTAGCTTCCATTTACCTCGCCTACACTATTATACCACATCTTGTGTCACCATGCATACTAATGTGAGCTATGTCAGGGGTCAGCAGACTTCTCAGCCAAAGCTTTCTGTGTATTAAAAGTATTAAAAGTTGTGAAGGTCAAAGGATTTCTCTTGCCAACACTTGACTCTACCACTGTTATAGGGAAGCAACTGTGAGTAAATGAATAAGTCTGGTATGCTCCAATAAAGCTTTGCAGCAACAGGCCACAAGCCAAGTTCTATAACTTCCACCAGGATATCTCTTTTTTTTTTTTTTTCACTCAGAATTGGTCAGTAAGGGAACCTTTGCAAGAAGTGAGGGGTCAGGCAAAGTTTGGTGCATCTATTCCCAGGTGGCAGCATGGTGCTGGCAGCCTGGCTGTTACTCATCTCAACAGCAGATCCCAACCCACACTCAGGGAAAAGACCTCCCTTCCACCCCAGCAGCACTCTCCTGGGGCCTTACAGGACTTCTCACCCCTCATCCTAAGGGGGAGAATAGCTCTGTGCCTGGTGATTTCCAGACACACTGCCTGAAATCCTGTGATTGTCTCTTTACCAGTCTCTGTAAATTATCTAGTTTGTCTGTACATTTCCTATGGGTTTCTGACAGATATGCTTAGGTGGTAACTGTTATGTTTTATGTCTAGTTGTCCCCCGAAAGCCTCATGCAATCATGGGTGGGGACTTCTAGAGTTTGAGACTTGAATGACAATCCACTGGGATTATGTGTTTTACTACTGTTGGGATTATGGTCTGAGTACTGCTGAGACTATGGGTGTAGCCTAAGGTGGATAAGCTAAGGCAGAGAGCCTAATATAATTTAAAAAGAGAGATAGAGAGACAGACTCGCGCTGTTGTTCTGCTGCCCTGTTTGGTTGGCTGCCTCTGTCGCCATTTTGTTGCTGTTCTGCCACCATGAATTGCTGCTCTCTGCCATGTGCCTTTCTGCCTTGGAGCCAGCTGAATATGGACTGAAACCTCCAGTAACTGTGAGCTAAATAAACCTTTCATTCCTTCACTTTGGGTGTTGGGTATTTGTCCCAGCAACAGAGAAAAGTAACTAAGACAGCAACCATAGCCCTAAATCTACCTCCATCATCAGTCACGTAGTTGTTCCTGCTAACACTAGGAGCTTTAAGCCACTTACTGTGGCTGTCCATTTCCCCCACAGTGAAGGCCAAGTTCTCATGGTGACTTATAAGGCCCTGACTAGCTCTGTACTACTCATAATGCATCAGCGTCTCTCTTCTACCCTCTCTCCACTCCTCTTAGTGGAGTTGTTCAGGCTTGCTTAGTCATGGCTCTTCTTCCTCAAGGAAATGGCCTGCCACATCTCCAAAGTGTTGCCTTCTTCACTTCTTTATTTTTTCACTTTCCTTGAATGTCAGGGAGTCTATGTTTGACTGGCCCATATATGTCTTGTAGCACTGTAGGAAGCCGATACATGAGAAACACAAATTCAAGTCCAGCCTGGGCAACTTAACAGCTTAATGCTAATTTGCCTCAAAATTACAAATAAATAAATGACTGCAGTAACTCAGCTTGAGGGCCTTAGGTGCAATCCTAGATACTAGGAAATAAATCAAATTTAAAAATCTAAGGCATTTGATATTCAGAAGGATAGTGATGTTAAGCTCAAGTGCCTACGTTATAGGGTCATATTACCACTAAGCTTCTCTTCTGGAGGGTAAAGAACTTAAGCTTGCAGACCAAAAAATTAGAAGAAAAGAAGGGCTACAAGGATTGCCAATATTCTGGCCCTAGCCCTTCAAAGCCAGTGAAGACTTAGGACGTAAGAGAGCCTGTGCTTTAGCATCCTATAACTCAGTGGTGTCCCACATTTTCTGATCAAGGAGATTATGGGGCTACAAAAGAAAGTGATTGATGACATATAGTGCACCTAATGAGAGTCACCTAGGGAGAAAACAGTCTCTCAGGCTTTCACAGAGAGCAAATTGGTCAAGCAATGGCTGTGACTCATCCAGAGGGCTGACACTGACAAAAGATCTACAAACAGCTGTACATGGTTTCAGGGTGAATCCTGAGGGGATTTGACTGACCTTGTCAGGTATAAAAGCTACAATTTTTGTTAAAAATCAATAAATGAAATTATGTCCCTTTCTTCCTTTGTCCTAGAACTCCTCTTTGCAGCCTAATTCTGTTTTGTTTTTTTTTTTTTTTTTTTTGAGGCAGGGTCTCGCTATGCAGTTCAGGCTAGCCTTGAGCTCACTTTTGTAGCCCAGGCTGGTCTCGAACTCACACCGATCCTCCTACCTCAGCCTCCCGAGTGCTGGGATTACAGGCGTGCGCCACCACGCCCGGCCTAATTCTGTTTTATACAACACAGATTTATGATCATTTATTAGAATTGTCTGTGAGCAACGGCATTACAGATTTCAGATTTTGGAATATTTATATATGCATACTGATCTATTATGGAATTTGATCCAAATCTGCCCATGAAATTCATTTGCATTTCATAAACAAAATAAAAATGAAGCCAGCCATATAATATTTTAAGCCTGCCTAAATTTGACTGTGACTGGTCACATGGGATCAGGTATGACAGTTTCCACTTGTGGAAACTTTCAAACTTTTCTCCAATAAATTTAGATTCTGGAGCGTGATTGAGTTGCATTTTGGGGTTAGGGATGCATACTCCACTTGTACTTAATATTCTCTAACAAGATATAATGTATATAATGTTTCCCATCATTTATTACCTCTTTCCACCCACTGTAAACTCCAGAAAGCGAATATGTATCACTTCTTCAGTTCCCAGTATCTGGGAATCAGCACAAAGACCAAGTAGATCTTAACTGAATGGATATTAGTTATTGTTGAAAAGAGTAGTGTTCAGAAGCCTGGAATGAAATGAAAACATTACATCATTTCTCCCATTATTCCTGCTTCCCTCTCTTTGTTACTTTTTCTTTCTCTGCAGGTCCTTGAAAGAAGCTTCTTTTTATTTATAATTGCCTAGGAAAAAATAGAAATCCAAATTTAAAAAATAATCTGCACTAATATTGTTTGCACAAGAGATCTTTTCTCTATCTTGTACTCTGAATACTACAAAGATAATAATATGCAATATATTAATCATAAGTGCCCTACTAACCTGTTTTGAACCCATTTAATCACTATTTTTCTCATTAGAATGAATTTTAAAAATCTAGAAAGGGCTGGGGAGATAGCTCAGTAGAATTCAATCTCTGGTAATGAAAAAAACATTAGACTTTAAAACCTGCCTATGGAAAATGATTTCAATATGCTCACTATTTCAAATGATTCCATTCTCTTTTCCAACTTATGCTCATATGCAGATATCTTAAGTTCATAAATGTGAATTATCAGAAGCTCACTTGTTCTAGTGCTAGAAGACTGGCACCAGTTGGTACATGGCTTGATCTCACGTCAGAAGACTAGAATTAGGTGATCCTAAGTACATGCTTCTGTGTGGCCAGTTAACAGGATTCCACAGTTGACTGGCTGCTTCAGGTTGCCCCAGGGAAAACCCCTCGACTCACTCCCCCAGGGCGTGCTCATCTTCTTTGCTGGGCTGCCATCACCAGCACTCTGTATCCCTTGGTTTGTAACCATAGGCGTTGCCAGCTATGTGTAGATCTATTTTTCTACGTATTTAACAATGAAAGCAAGTTTATGATGTATTGTTTTTAGTCATTGGAACTATTAAAAATGAATATGAATGTAGCATTTCTAACGAGGTATTATCCTGATATAAAATATTGATTTTACCATAGCTTTGCCCAGTTTGCCTCATTCTCAATTTGATAGTCATTTATTTTTCTCTAAAGGAACCATTCTGCTAAAAATTGAAATCTTTAAACTTGACAATTACAAAATAAATAAAAAATAAAATAATTCTAAATCCTTAATACTGACTTTAGTTATTTGTTAAAATGCTAATATGAATCCAAGCATGATGATTCACACATGTAAGTCCAGCCCTCGAGAGGCAGTGAGGCTACACAGTGAGTTCAAGGCCAGCCTGAACCACATGCTGACACCCTGCTTCCAAAAGACAAAAAGCCGTTAGTGCGATTTTCCTCTTTGTTGAGACACAACGCCTGACACCTTCCATCAACAGGGGAGAGGTTGACGTTGGTTTACAGGATCTAGAGGTTTCCATGCATGGTTCGGTGACTCTAAGGCAGGGTGTCATGACAGAAGCTTAGCTGCTCCCATCTTGGCAGCTAATGAGCAAGAGAGGGGCCAGAAAGAGAGAAGCAACTTTCTGGTTCTGCTCACAGTGACCTACCTCTTCCCACCAAGCCTACTTCCCAACAGCCAGCCAGCATAAGCCTCTATCATCCAGTCACCTTCCAAAGGTTCCCTGTGTTCACTGAAGGCCTCAGAGGACATCTAGATATAAGCCAATTATTTAATGCTTATTAGCACACAACTCAATATATTTCTAATAATGGCCATGTGAATCTAAAGCAAGTTTAAATATTAGATATAAAAACACAGAAAAATCAATAAAATCCAAAGTAATACTAATTAAAATTGGTTTATTATACTTTTTTTTTTTTTTTTTGTCTTTTTGAGACAGGGTCTCAGTATGCAGTTGAGGCTGGCCTTGAGCTCACTTTTGTAGCCCAGGCTGGTCTCGAACTCGCATCGATCCTCCTGCCTCAGCCTCCCAAGTGCTGGGATTACAGGCATGCGCCACCACGCCCGGCTATTATACTATTTTAACTAAATTTCTAATGTTCGTCTTCTTATTGAGTACATAGCCTCACATTTGGGCGAATGTTTAATTTTTCTTAATGTTTTTGCTTCAATAATACAAAGAATATTAATTTGTAATTGTGCTTTAGAAACGACTATTAATACCTATCAGGCAATGTTGACCAGTTCAAGTACATCCAATCACACACTTGTTCAAAACTGCAACCACAGGGGCTGGGGAGATAGGTCCGAGGCACAAGTGCCTGCCTGGTAAGTGCAAGGTCGTGAGTTTGAACCCTGGTCCTGAAAAAAAAAAAAAAAAACCTGCAACCAAAAAATTCATGCTTGCAAATTTCCATGATGTTTCTTGCTGCAAGTCCTCTAATTTAATTAAAACTATTGATATTCTTAGCATTGCTCCATTCTTGTTCTTTGATCCAACAAATAGTTGCTGCCTGAATTAGCAATGGAATTGTTCACCGTTATAGTTTTACTGCTACTTTAATGTCACTGTGCCAGTATATTAATGATGGGTGTCTTTGTCTAACATCAGCTGGCAAGCTGCCTGCAGCCTCAGCAGATCTCCTGTAGCTTTCACTGTACAAGGTGGCAGACCTTTGCAGGGTTCCACTTTCTTAATTTTTTTTCTCTACTTCAAAGTAAGATCTTGATGTGTCTGGTGTTCCATGAAATTATTTGGGATTCACTTGGAAAGAATATGCTCGTACACACAAACTTGGAGTTGCAGACTACATAACTATCACATAACTACATTTAGTACAAGAAAGTCAAAGTGATGATCAAGTTGTTTGTATTTTTATGTAAGTTATTGCTATAGCTAAACTCCAAATCAGCAAATTTTGTTAGAGAATTTGCTGGTAGTAGGGTACAGGGGCCCTGTGTTCCAGGCTGGAAAGCTACAAAGAGCTTCAGAATCCAGAGAGTCCTAGCTCAGATATAGCTATACAACTTCATAAATTATGCAAAGTTGAGCAATTAATCTTTCTGCTTGTCTTAGTTACTTTTCTCTCATTGCTGAGACAAAATACACAGTACCCACAAGTTAATAATGGAAACATTTATTAAGCTAACAGATTGTGGAGGTTTGCACTCATAATCTGCTGACTATGCAACAAGTTGGCTTCACAGAGGAAAGCAGTTCCTGTTAGATAGAAGGTAGCAAAGCAACCAGGGGAAGGGAAAATTCTTTCTGTCCCTTACATTGAAAGCAGATTATACCTGCCCAAGGTGAGTATTATAGCACATCCAGAACTATGCCAAAACAATCAGTGGACTGAATTACTCAACACATGCCCTTGATCCCAGCATCAGATGCTCTAGATTCAGCCACCTCTGAAAAAGCACTCTGACCACAGGAGGTTTTGGCATCTAGTCAAGCTGTAACACTGCTCTAGTTTGACTCTTAAGTATCCTCCAAAACCCATGTGCAGAATTCTTAACCCCAGTGTGGAGCTTAGGAGGAGGTGGTCTTTAGAAGGTGGAAATATCAGAGTCCAAGGGCCACTGGGAGCAAGACATCAAAGGGGATTACAAGAACCCAGCCTCTCT
This sequence comes from Myocastor coypus, assembly GCA_004027025.1. Taxonomy (NCBI): domain Eukaryota; kingdom Metazoa; phylum Chordata; class Mammalia; order Rodentia; family Myocastoridae; genus Myocastor; species Myocastor coypus. The sequence continues at coordinate 15,300 of PVJA010001165.1, forward strand.
CTCTCTCTCTCTCTCTCTCTCTCTCTCTCTCTCTCTCTCTCTCTCTCTCTCTCTCTCTCTCTCGTGTCTTTTGTGTCCTGACCCGCAGGCAA
>PVJA010001165.1:15491-105956 GCA_004027025.1 Myocastor coypus
TTTTTTTTTTTTTTTTTTTTTTTTTTTGTCTTTTTGAGGCAGGGTCTTGCTCTGCAGTTTAGGCTGGCCTTGAGCTCACTTTTGCAGCCCAGGCTGGTCTCGAACTCACACTGATCTTCCTGCCTCAACCTCTGAAATGCTGAGATTACAGGCATGTGCCACCACGCCTGACTCTGACCCTTATCTTCCTTATTTACAATATAACAATTTTCTCTACTACTTACCTGAGAAGATGAATTGCTCAGAGATGCAGGGAAGACTTAATTCTTCAATCCTTGCCAAATGTCTGGCAAATCCTCATGTTACCAAACTTCTAGTTGCGTGACAAGCACGAAGCCTGATGTGCTTGCACCAGCAGCAGATTTTTTGAGCCCTTCAATTGCTCCTCAAAGTGGAAGTGAAGTGACTTAATCACCAGCTGGATATTAAAGCTCAGTTTTAAAACCGCAGTATTATATGACTCTCCATAAGCTAGAGGATAATCTTTTTTGCATTTGGCTGGTCCCTGATCTACTAGGGGCTTTTTTTGTTGCTGTTGTTTTCTAAGGTCCACGTGTCAGGCCAGTTGAACTTGTATTTGAATCGGTTGCAATGCTTTTAAAGCATGCAGGGCAGAGAAGGATACTAGGCAATTAAACTTTTATGGATGCGTAAGTGTTCAACACACATCGCAAAAATCTTTCCATATCTGACCACAGTAAAAAGAACAAGAACGGGGTTGATTGTGGTGGTATCCAGGCAGGGAGATTTGAATTTTACCTAGCAGATGCTTCTTGAAATCCACATTGTACTCCAGACACTTGGAAGTATCTCCAGGAAGGGGTAGCGGTATACTACAGAAGAGCACACAGATCTAGAAGAAGGGCTGGGCTGCACTCCTCACAGCCACTACATGCTATGGGGCGCGTCTTTCATCATCTTCTCTTTATTGACACTCAATACCTGACACCCACAGCTTCAAGGATGGCAGCTTCATTTTGTCTCATGTTAGGTAGACTCTAGAGCAGAGGTGGCATGGTCGAAGGGCAAGGCGGCTAGGAAGCAGTCAGGAAGCAGAGAGAGAAAGGAGGAGTCTGGGAGGCAGATACGCGCTTCAGCTCGCCCCCACCACACACCTCGCCTCCTCCCAGCGGGCCGTACTTCTCACCAGCACATGCTGCTCTGAGCTCACTGGGGGATGAGCACAGGACCATGATCACAAACCTTCCCAAAGCCTCAGTTATGATCCCCGAGTCCTCTGAGGACCCTTAATCTAAACCGTCAGCAAAGGCTTGCAGTTCATTCTGTCAATCCAAAATAGTCTCACAAATAACAGGCTTTACTATTTTTTTTATTTCTGTATGTATTTTGGAGGCATAGTGCACTCATTAACCTCTCTGCCTATTTGTATTTTCTCTAGCATCACAACTCAGGAGCACAACTATCTGAAGTTTGTATCCAGCATGGTGCCCAGTAATATTTACATAGGGACAGTTAGGATGATACAGCAAAAAAGTGTCTGGCTAATACATTGGCTGACACTGTGAGACCTAATGCTAAACTGAGATGCCACTGTCACTCAAGCCTGACTATTGGAAGTCTGCTTTGGTCTAGGAGTTCACCCTTCCTGTGACAGTACAGATGAGCTGGCTTAAAAATAACATAGGGGCTGGTTGGTGGATTAGGAAAAAAATAGAAAGAGGGTGGGGGAGCTGACTGGGAATTGCCAGGGGAGGCAGGAAAGGAAGAACTGACTCGATCTGTTATCCATGTGCTTGCAGGGGGCTCTGGGCTTGTCACCAAGGGACCACTGTGTGCTGTAGCTCAGGGATTAGATCCAGCATCAGAGCGAAGAAGTGTGTGTTTTTTCTCTACCAGAGCTCCACCCCCTACTGTTATTATTTTCAATATCTCTCCTTCCAGGAGGCCATGTGGCTACGACCAAGTTTTCCTCAGCTGATGGTGTTGATTGTGCTTATTCAAAGTCCTCTCTCTCTCTCTCCTCTCTGCCTCTGCATTTCTTTCACTGAGCCGTGTAGAGCTGTGGAGCTTTGTAACTTTTCCTTCAACAGCTGGCAGCTACAAATTAACTTTTTGACTTCATTAGGCTAATATGCCAAATTATCCCTAATTTGAAGCACCTGACGCACTCCGGTTCCCCTCCCTCTCCCCTCCAATCACCTCTGCTCATCCTTCAGGAGCTCAGTGGCAGGGAAACAGCAGATGGAGCCTGGTGGGCTTGGTCACAGCCCTAAGTAGGTTTTCCCCTCCCTGATGAAGAACTGAGCCTTAGACCCAGCCCCTCAACCTACCCCATCTCTGCTCAAGATGGGCATGGCTGCTGGATGTGGCTGGCTCGGAGCCTTCCCTCCAGAGGTGATTCCCATGGAGATACTACAGTCTAATCTGGGGCTGCCTTTCAGTGCATGGCAACCATGATTTCCCCTGGTCTTTCCAGGAGGCCAGCCCACGTGAGACATCACTCCCTTCCCTCCTTCCCATAGTTCTAGGCACCAGATGGGTGAAAGCATTCATTTCATTCCTATAATCAGATATAAACGGGTGGAAAAAGTTTCATTTGCTGTCTCAGAATTACACTTGCAACTCCTAATAGGAGCTCCTGGTTCCTTACCTTCCAGCTGGCTATCGTTAAAGCCTCAAAATAGTTCAGCATAGTTTGTAAGTTGCACAGAGATCTTCCCACACTACCCTATCTGGCTCAAGTGCTAATTTTCTTCCTGGAGAGTTTTCCCTAGAGGGCACTGGAGGAAAACCAGCACAAGCACAACCCTTAAAATCTTTTTCAGATCCATGATGCCTGCTACCCACAGTGCTGATGGATAATGCTTCTTTCATTATATTGCCCTCCTGAAACCTGCCCTCTCTAAAAGTTGGGCCTGAAGAAGAAGTCTGGTGAGAGAAGAAAGACAGATAAACCAGATTTGTTGGAACAACAGAGCTCAAACATCCCTGACTTAAATCATATAAGGGGAATTACTCTTTGTAAAAGCAATTCAGATACACTTTGCACATGGAGCAGAAGCGGAAATAGTTTCCTTCAGATAAGATTGAGGCATAGAACGTGAACATCCACTTCAGAACCTAAAATAAGATAGTGCTTGATTTTGCTCCCCCAGGTCCTTTTCTAAAAGCTTTTATTTCTGTAATTTATAGTGCAAGAAACTATACTGGTTAATTTTCCTAGGCCAATCTTTGAGAACATTGGTCATCATGATAAACTTTTTAATAGGGTTTGCTTCCATTTTCAAAAATATTCCCATTAGCACAGTAAGTTCTAAGATCAGTCTATTTGCTATGAATTCCAAAGAATTAGGAGCACAGGGTCCACCATGTACAGTAGTCAAAATTAATTGCTTGCCCAAGAGCCACCTTCTCTACTTTTCTAACAATAATGTCTCAATTTTGAGGCAGAAAGAGACCCCCTTCCTCTTCTCCAGGGAGGTTGGCTGTGTCCATTCTCTGGGGTGAACTAATGCTTGGTTCAAGTCAGACCGTGATCCCACTCCTGAGCTGGTGATCATTCGGCAAAGAAGCTCAGGCTCTGATTTTGGTCCATGAAACTTAAATCAAAATATGGGAGAGAAATGAAGAGCTTTTTTGCTGCATCCGGTGCAGCTCTTGAGACTCCAGAGGAAGGACAGTGGAGAAGGAAGAAATGGAGAGTCAGAACGCAGAAAGTTGAGGTCAGGTAGCGCTCCACTGCTGATGGAGGAAAGGAGTATGCGGTAACTGCAGTGTGCTGGCCTACACAATCAGCATGAGGTATTTACAGAGAATTTTAAGAGCAGGGTTAGGAGAATCAGGAAGAAAATCTAATCTTCAAAAAACACCATGCCTTGGTGGTTGCACCAGGAATAGAAGAAGAGTCTGTATTATCTCAGACGAGGCCAACTCACTGTGTACATCAGCTCCTTGACTGCATACACTTCTCATGGAGCCCTACCAAACTCATTTTTTAAAAAACCATGGCCAGCTCAGCCTGCCCTGGGGGTGGGGCTGGCGCAGCATGTGGTGCTGGGGATTGAGCAGTGGTCTGTGTGGTTGCCTAAGTTTTCCTAAGCAGGCGCTTTAGACTGCTGAACCATCTCTCCAGCCCTCTTTTTTTTTTTTTTTTTGTATTATGGCTGACTCAGCCTGCCCTGGGGGATGGGGTTGATGTAGCATGTGGTGCTGAGGATGTAACCGTGGTCCCTGTGATTTCCTAAGCTTTCCTAAGCAGGTGCTTTAGACCGCTGAATCATCTGGCTGGCCCATCCTACCAAACTCATGAGAAGCAACGACTTTGCCCTAGACACCTGAGGTACAGACAGCTTCACTCTCGTCTCAGTTACTCTTCACTCATTGATGGACGAAAATACATAACACCCAAAATGAAGGAATAAAAGGTTTAGTTAGCTCATAGTTACTGGAGGTTTCATACTCGACAGGTTCCAAGGTAGACTGGCACATGGCAGAGAGCAGTAGCTCATGGCAGTGGAACAGCAACAATGGTAACAGGGAATGAGTCTTTCTCTTTTATTGCATTCAGGCTCTCTGTCCCAGGTTGGGTTTAGCACTCACACCCACAATCTCAGCAGTACTAACACCTATAATCCGAGTGGATCACCCATAATCCCAGTGAATCATGAGTTAATCTCAAATTCTAGAAGTCCCCACCTCATGACTGCACGAGGCTTTGGGGGCACAAGTAGACACGCACCATAACAATGCCCAATACTTCTTTACAATAAAAGACAGACTTTCCTTTTTACTACTATCTTTACTTCCTGCTTGTGTTTCCTTAAAAGATGTTTGACCACACTTATTGTAATAAAGACATCACAGCATGAGGATGGACAGTGAAAGTGAGAAGATGGCCCCCTGGACATTCTGGTATTTCTCAGTTCAGGAGTGTCAATTACACATCCACTTAAACACATGTCTGCGTGTTGTCCTCTTCGGCATGCATCCTCTTCCAGCCAGAAACATTTCTTAGTGGATATCCCTATAGTTTAGAAGCACATCAATTCATTCCAAGGAATACCTGTAGTCTGTTTTTCAGTATTCCCTTTCAACTGCCTCTTTAAAAAAAAGACAATAATAATCTTTTATTTATTTTTTTACTTGGTGCAAGGTCTCACTATACAGCTTTGACTCAAAGTAATGCTCCTGTCTCTGCTCCCCAGCACTGGGATTACAGGTGTGCACCACTATGCCTGGTTCTGTTGGCTGGCACAGCACATCCAATTCTGGGGCTGGCTCAGCCTGTAATGGCAGTCATTAAACCTGGGTCTTTGCACTTGCCAAGCAGGTGGCTAGACCACGAAGCTATCTCGCCATCCCACTTTCAACTGTCTTTGATAATGACCACTTTAGTCTAGAATCATATTTGAGTTACCCAGTAAGGAAAGCATCAGCTGCAGAGAAGACTCAAATCTCTCTTTTTAAAATATATTTATTTGCAAAGGTAATTGGTGGTAAGAGAAGCTGCATAAGAATGTTATTCTCTCAAAGAATCGTTTTCTTTGAGATTCTTAGTCAGTGGTTGCATAAAAGCCTGCTGGGATGAACCCAGGGAAGGTAACTCAATCAATTGTTCTGAACATTTTGAGCTTGTCTTGCTTGAGGCAGCTGGTATCCATTCTTTCTCCAGACCACCAAATATGCATGTGCAAACGAAAAGTGAAAAAAAAAAAAAAATAAAAATAGGATTTGCAAAAGCACACTGGGCTTCCCTGTCAGCCACAGTTCCATTTCTATATGTCAAGATTAATATTTCACACATACTAGCTCATTAAAAAAGTAACCTTGGAACACGGTGTCTAGTGGAGACATTTTTAAAGATGTGCTGGCAATTATGCAGCCATAAAGAGCATTCCTGGTAATTATGTTGGTACTCCCATTATGCTGACCGTTTTGTTGCCAGGTTGGGCGCAGCAGAGCGGAGAAGCCCCTTCATGCTGTCTCATGAATTGCTTTGCTGCATTTTTCCTTTAGACCCATGCTCCGATTAATGTAGAACAGGGTAACGAGGCAGCCGAAGGTTATGGGGGCCGCCAAGGGCTACTGAATGATGAGAGAGCACTGGTAGGGAGGGAAGCCAGCCTTAGGCTGCCTGGAATTGAAATTTGGGGACAAATTAATAACTCTCTAGGATTGGAACTGTATAGCATGACATAAAACACTAGATATGATAGAAAACACAAAGTTTAAGACCATGGATCATAAGCAGCACTTCATGGTGGAGGCAAATAGAAAAGGCGGGGGGTGGGGAACCCATTATGCAAGCATTGCCTAGGATATGATTGATACTTTGATGTATAGAATGTGTTTGCCCATGTGTGGTCCCAGGGATCAATAATGATCCTGCCTAAATTTTTACATTCAAAGAGACAAATGTGTCTGGAAAAGCTCAGGAGCAAAGCGAGAGACTGACCAGGGGGCTGGGGAGACGGCGCAGCAGAATAAGCGCCTACCTGGCAAGTGCAAATTTCCGAGTCCAAGCTCTGGAACACACTTTTAAAAAGATGCTAGTTCACATTGTGCCTCTGTTTATCCTTAATTTCATTGCCTTTTAGGACCACAAGCATTGAGGTGATTTCTCCATGTCTGGCTAAAGAAGATGTGCTGCAGTTCTCATTTTTATCTTCAGGGAGGGCATGTACAAAATACTTTAAAATGAAAAAAAATCTTAACGCACAAAACCAACAAACTAGAATGAGATCTTTGAGGCCATTACAGAAGGATTCCTGAAGACACTAGACTGCAGTTTGGTGATCACAGTGCTGGACATTAATGACACATCAGCATGAAAATGTGCCATAGAATCGTACCCTGCTCCCAATTCATGCTTGCTCTTCCAGTGTTGGAAGCTGTGCATTATTGCAGTTGGAAATATGTATAATAACTAGATAAGATCAGGAGGAAAAGACTACATTGTTTACCTGAAGCAGCCAACTAGAATTCCTTGAACATTGTAGTATGGAAAGTAATGCTTAAAACAGGACTGATCAGATGTTTCAACTTGTGCTAGTGCTAGAAGTAATTATTTCATAGCATTCACATATGAAAATACCCAAATACTAGACGAGTCAAAGGGTTCCTTTGCACAGACAGAAGAGGACAAGATTTGAGGGACCTTTGGATGGCCAGACAGTAGTGGCACTGGCGCCCTTTCCTTGTGCTGCAGGTGGGAGCACGCGTCCCTTCCCAGCTGTGCTCCTGTGAACTGTGACAGCAGACAGATGGATAACAAAGTTTCTAAACTCTGTCCCAGGATCTGTTCTCAGTGTGCCTCCTGAGCAGCACTGGCAGCCTGTGTGCTGAAAAAGCACTACTTGTAAAATGGCCTCTGTCCTGTAGAATAAGTACATAGTCTGTGACAGAAAATAAGTAAAGGTTTGTTTTAATCTTTTTCACTAAGATATTTTTAAAAGTAACTTTCATTTTGTTTTTGGTAGTGGAGATTGAACTGGGGCCTTCGCACTTGCCAGGCAGGTGCCCCTGAGGCTGCTCTGTCTCCCCAACTAAGAGTAAGTTTGGCTACAAGGTCCTTTTGCGACCCCTCCAATGAGTCTGCCAGAAGCTACAGGGCAGAGGAGCAAGCTGGGCTTTTATAACCAACCCTGCCCACATTTTGGCATTAATTTCTACTCCTAACCTAATTTTCAATGATTCAGTCCTGAAGTCAAATTGAATTGTATTTTTCTTTCTCCAAATACTCATCACCCAATCCCCAGTCCCAATACCCAGGCTCTTCAACCTCTGACAGTATTCCAACTTCCTTTTTTATTGGGGAAAAATCATCTGGCCTCCAATTTGACAAAGAAATAAATCAACAGGTGCAATTTTAACTTACTACTGCCAAGCCACTAAGCTGTGCAAGTCTCTTCCTGCTTTTTTGTATTATTATTCAAGGCCTTTCATGTTTTGCAGACACCATACCTTTCTCCCTTTTAGTGGACATGTTCCTGTTGGTTATTTTCTTTCTTAAGCAATTTGCATCTTAATCTTATATTCTAATCCCATTATCATGCATAGCATGTGCTCAAATTTCATCCATTATAAAAATACCCACTTCTTTGTCTCCATTTTGCTGGTATGACATTCTTTACACCTATTGTTAATATATAACCTTTGCAATGACAAGCCAGTAACAATTCTATGATTTGCCATTTAAAGTTTTCCTTTCCTCTTAATAAAAATATTATGTAGCAAAGACTGATTTGGTTTAACCTACTGCCTATGGAGTATCTCAGTGTCTAGCATGACACCTGGCCCACCTTAGGCTGAGTCAATATATATTTAAAAAGTGGTTAATAAGTGAGTGAATGCATGTATAAACATATTTATCTTAAGATCTTTGGTATTATTCCTTCCATATCAACAGTGTTCTTTTCCTTATCACGTCTTTTTCCTATCCAATTCTTACACAGTAATTATTGATGTTCAAATGTAAGGAGTGCTGCTGTGTACCTTTTCAAACACCAGTAGGATTCCCAATGTCTCCAAGTGAGAAGAGTTGCTCCCACCCGTGAATTCACCTCATTTGAATCTATTAGTAACTCACATTTTGTTACCTGGTGTACTTGACTCTCTTCCATTAAAATTTGGCACATTAGCTGAGGATCCTATCTAGGACACACCTCTGACAGGCACCAAACTCAGTAATTCTTGAGGTAATTCACTCATTAATTTATTCTTTCACAAAAGAGACTTTACTAGGTACCAATCAAGACCCACGTAAGAAATAAAATGGAATGGAAACAGGTTCTTTAACAAACTTAAAAGAAAGTCACACACACATACACACAACACAAGCAATCACATTAGTGTCGTAATTATGCTTAGGCCTCTTGCTGAATCTAGGAAAGGATCCCCAGAGCTCTGAATGGTAAGTAGAAACTACCCAAAGCTAAGGAAGCAGAGAGAAAGTCTGGGAAGAGTTTTAAAAGTAGGTTAGAAAATTCATGTAACAGAAAGGGGCAGGTAGGCAGTAACTCACAGGGCAAGTGGAGGAAAAGACAGAGCCAGAGCCTCAAAGGCCCTGGAGTGGAGAATTAGCAGAGTGAATTGATGTTTCAGGGCATTCTTTCTCCCTATAAAAATGAAAATACAAATAAATGGCAACATAGATATATCCATATCTATATATCTATATCTATATATGTATATCTATATCTATATCTATATCTATATCTATCTTGTTTTAATTTCAGAAAATCTTTAAAACTTTAGGTTTTAATGCTTTACAAGGCAATTTGCTTTACTTTTTATGTGATACAGACTGGAATATCTCTATCTATCTATCTATCATATCTATCTATCTATGTATCTATCTATCTATCTATCTATCTATCATCTGTCAATCTACAGGATAAGAAGTTCCATGGGTGAATGTAGAAGTTAAACTTGTTCATCATTATTTCTATGTCCAGATTTATATTGTTACATTTTCTGGGATTTTTTTTTTTCACTCTGGGTAATGTGTATTGTGTATCCTGTCCTTTGGTCATTTTTTCCTGTAAGACTTTAATAGTCTTTTCAGGTTGTTTAGAATTAATGAGGCAAATGTCCTCAATCAAGAAGCAATTTAAGAACATGCTGCTAATTTCAATGAGTTCTGTAAAAGAACTAATTTAATACCAGATGACCTTTTTGTCTGGGGAGAATGATTTGTGGCTGTGTTTTCCTGATTTGTACCTATAAACCGTGGCAATTTGAAGGGATATTTTGAGCCCAAGTATGACATTAGTCATAGCACATGATGGCTACCCATCTAAGGGGTCATAGTAACAGTTACATCAGTGAGCACATGCAGGAAGGATTTATTTTAAACAAGAAAGTGTTAATCATAATGGTTAAAAGTGAACACTATAGAATACAGAATATCCTACTTTCATGATATTGATCATGGAGGAAGATGCTGGGTGATACTATGAAATTTTAACCATGTCTTTGAAATTTTGTTATTCCATATTTATTCGTTTTCATTAACTTCCTTAAAGTTGGAATATTGATGCTTTTTTAAAATTTCATTGTTCACACTGAGAGAAATCTTACTTCCTAAATAAGATTGAATCATGCCTGTTTGAGATACATTTCTCATTTCTAAAACAAAATACACAACACCCAGTGTTAAAGAAGGCAAGGTTTATTTGACTTACAGTTTGCAGAGTGTTCAGTCCATAATCAGCTGGTTCTAAGGTAGGGTGGCATGGCAGAGGACATAGCAGGACTTACCGGTGAGCAATAGCCCAGGGCAAAGCAGGATAGGCAGGAGGCAACCAGCAGGGAAGTTGCAAGCAGCATGCAGAAAATACGAAACCAAAGGGCAGCCTCTTTTTGTCCCTTATATTTTGTCCTTAAGGTCTGGTGGCACTCACAAGTATGGTGAGGCACCCTTAATCCTAGCATTGCACCATGAATCAATCCCAGCATCAAGTTCTCATTTCAAACATCACATCCCCTACCTCCAGCCCTAAACGCTTCACCCATGATCGTAGGAATCTTAGAGCTTAGGGGGGCATCTAGATACAAGTCATATCAATATTTAATAATGGTTTAATCATCATGCAATTTCTTCTGTCATTTTATACTTTCTCTGGTGAAAAGCCCATGTTTCTGTAGTGCTTTCTCTAAAATCAAGCTATTACTACAAATATCTTTTACTGAAGATTTTCTAAGAAGGGGTTACTTTAAGCCAGCAAAACTATAGGTGTATAAGCAATGTAGACCCTTTACAAATCTATCATACCAATAAATGGGTAAAATGTTATTTTGCACTGAAGCCATTTCCATTTAATGGGAAAGTATTTTTCTAAATAAGTTTCAGCACTGTTGAATCAAGACTGAGAGTCAACAGCTTTCATGAAACTGGTAAACCCAATCTCCCAAGACAGAAGGGAGAAAGAATTGAACTAATGCAATCAGCCTAGGGTAATATATATATATATATATATATATATATATATATATATATATATATATATGTATATTAGTAGTACAGGGTCTATAGGATCTCACTACATAGATGAGACTCATAGTGATTCTCCTGTCTTCAGCTTTTCAAGCTCTGGGATTACAGGTGCATTCCACCACGCCCAGTCTCAATCCCAGTCTCAGGGCCACTTTGGCGGTGGGGCTGGCATGGTATACAGGGGATTGAATCCTGATCCCTGAGTCTGACTAAGCAGGAGCTTTAATCTGTTGAGCTATCTGGCTAGCCCTATTTCTTTTATTTATTTGTTTGTTTGTTTGTTAGCTTTTATTGTTTCACCACCATCCCAAGTACAGCAGCATTACCCAGCATTTTTCCAGTTAATTTTCTTTCTTAGTATGTGTTTGCAACACATGTTTACATTCCCTATGGGAGAGGCTGAATGTGGACATCACGTACCATTCCTTCTTTTCTCACCCACTTTTTATCCCCTCTCTCCTTCCAACCACTTCTTGCCGTGGGGGTGGGGTGAGCACAGCATGTGGTGCCAGGGATGGAACCACAGTCCCTGTGGTTGCTTAAGCTTTCCTAAGCAGGTACTTTAGACCACTGAACCATCTTAACAGCCTAGTCTTCTATGTTTTAAAGAAGGTAAAAAAAAAGCACTAAATATAAAATAGATTACCAATGAAACAACTATAATATAAATAAGAACTCAAACTCATAAAACAACATATCATTTACAGAAGACATAGCACAGAGAATGCTATTGTTATAGATATAGAAGTGCCGAAAAGTCCTGTATTAAGAAATACAATCTCACAGAAATATAGCTACAAGACTTGAAGAGGCACTTTGGAAAAGAGGAAATTCAGTGCCCAGTGAGAATTTGAGAAGGAGCTGGAATCTTTCGCAGTGAGGACACTGCAGATTGAACTACTACATATCACTATACACCCACCTAATAAGCAGCCCATAACATTCCTAGCAATGCCTTGCTATCACTTGAATGAAGGAAAAGGGTGCCATTTGTACATTACTGGTGAGAGAAGAACGTGTTAAAACCCCATTGAAAAGCAACTTGACCTTAAATAGAAAAGCTGAAGATACAAGTGCTCTGTGATTCAACATATCCACTCCAAATTGAAAAAGACATTCACATGACGTTTTCACAGGGTTGTTGCACACTTAAAAATCTGGAAGACAATATTTTGCTGTTGTTGTCAAATGCCTAAGCAACTGCAGGCAAGTGCAGGTAACAAATAAAGGGAGGTTCTTCTTAGGAAAAGAAGGGGAGGACTGCTCTGAAAAACTGAATCATGTTTGAATTTTGATGCTCTGCACAGGAAGTTCCTTTATTTTTGTGAGACATAAACCAGAAGGAGAAAACAATTTCTTAAATCAGATAACTATCACCTGACAGATGAATGCTTCCCAAAACGTGGAAAAAATAGATGGAGCTACCCTCCACCTTAGATTATAAAGGGAAAACCGCTGTGGTAAATGCTAGGTTCGATGCATGATACAAAGTGTTCTGCCTATAACAATCTCATGCCATTGCTACATTAAGGAAAATCTTGCCATCATCCCAAGTACAGCAGCATTACCCAGCACTTTTTGACGTAATTTTCTTTCTTAGTATGTGTTTGCAACACATGTTTACATTGCCTATGGGAGAGGCTGAATGTGGACATCGCATACCTTCTGTTCTTCTCTCACTCACTTCCTCTCTCCTCTCTCCTTCCATCCACCTCTTGACCCCTTTTATTTTTTGGGTATGGGTTTGCAGTGTGTCCATACTTACCTTGCTTGTATGCAATTAGTCCACCTGCGTGGCTGGTCTTAATTACTTTCTTAACTGCCTTTTCTTCCACTCTTCCTTCCCTCAATAGCTTGATCACCTTCACATCTGAGAAAGATTTAGCTGCCGGCCTCCTACTATCTTTTGTTCTTTATAGGATGAAAATATAGCTCAGTGGCTCAAGGACCTGTGTGGAAAGCACAGCATCCTGAGTTTGATTCCTGGAACACGCATAATGTTATTCTGTTCTTTACATTTAATTTGTCCCTCAGATAAGAGAAATCATATAATATTTAAGCATGAGTGTTTGATCTAGTTCACTTAATATTGTGGACTCACGATGAATTCATTTTCCTAAAAAAGATAAAAGTTTATACATATAGGGTGCTTCCAAGTTTTAGCTATTACAAATTGTGCTGCTACGAACATGGGAATGTAGGCATCAGTGAAACATGATGTCTTTAACTCTTTTGGAAAGATACCTAGAAGGAAAATAACAGCATCATATGGAATACTTCTAGTTTCAGGTTTCAGGTTTCTAGTTTCAGGTTTTTGTGCATCTCCCTACTGACAAATTAAACGTCAAAAAATATTATCCTTCTTTGACAAAAGCTAGTGCCTAGAAAAACACAGGTCTAGGAAACATTGTCCTGGATTCCATAGTTTGTAGGAGGCAGGACTAGAAGCTAAACTCAGGCTGATGATTCACAGGAAAAAAGGTGAACACAGCACCACTTCTTCTGAGCTGTAGGCCAAATTGATACTAGAGAAATTTGAGCAGAATGCTTTAAAACCTTGCTTTCCCAGAAAATTTGTGTTTTGAAAAAAATTTCTTATGTCTTCTCTCTTCCCTCCTTTAGGGTAATATTTTTGTTGGTAGAGAAACAATGAGAGCCCTCCCTTCTCTGACACCTGCTTCCACTCTGGCTTCCTGCACGAGGTGCAGGAGACGCTTGCAGACCCTCAGGTGGAGCCTATCACTGTCATGCTGAGCAGGTTGTCTTCAGAAAGCAGGAAAAGTTAGGAAGCAGGTGAAACAGGTCAGTGGAGAACTTTCTGAGCTTGAAGATGGTCCCACGTAGAGATGTCCATCCCTACAGAGGCTCCAGCACCTACCATGTGATCATGTTCTGGTGAGTCCACCCTTGGATAAAAATATGAACCTGCTGAATACTGTAGTTTAGCAGCAGAACACGCTATAGGGTGCCAGTGGTTTTTGCCTTAGATTGGTGTGACAGTCTGGGAACTACACCTCGCTGCCTCTGTCTCATACAGTTAGTCCAGGAAAAGATCTAAACGCAAAATCTGAAGCTGGATTTCTGCCATATATGGGTCATCCATAGGTCTTAGGGAACGTTTCTTGCTCCGTGGCATCATATGGGATAATATAGTTATGGTACTCTGACTGCAGACTAGAACCTAAGGCCTTGATAGGGAAAGTGACTCTGGCCTCTGTCAATAGTGAGATTTTAGCTGCAGCTGTGACAAATTTGCAGAAGGAAAAGCGATGTCCTGGTTGGCAATGTAAACAGTCAACAAGTCTGTGTTTGCTTGTTCTCGTTCGTCTGTGTTGCCCCCACTGCAAACTCACCTCAAACAATGTGTAGCTTGTGGCAGATAACGATTCAGGAAAGGTAGGGTACCTGGCCTCTCAAAGCAGTCAAATGAGGAGGTCACCATGACATTTTGGGCACTGTGTGAAATATATGCACGAGAAAGTAAAGACCTTGTGGGATGTGGTGGCACACGCCTGTAATCCCAGCACTTGGGAGACTGACGCAGGAGGATCAGTGTGAGTTTGAGACCAGCCTGGGCCACAAAAGTGAGCTCAAGGCCAGCCTGAACTGTACAGCAACACCCTGTCTCAAAAAGACAAAAACAAAAACAAAAAAAGTGGAGACTTTTGCAAGCTGGAGATCAACTTTGGTCAAAGATACAAAATTTACCCTTTGAGCACACAACTAATCTTACCACATTCTAGGTGTTTTCTTCTGTTGGAAATCCAACTATTTTTTAAAGTGATACACATCACCCAAACTAAAAGCAATCACCATCATGAGAGACAGAAAGCCACTGGAGACATCGTCTTAACCACTAAAGCAGCTGTGAAGAATGTATTAAGAAAGTCCAATATGTCCCCTTTTAACCCTATTTGGTTAAGGGCTGAGGACAGAGTTTAAATAGAAGCTTTTGAAGATGAAACTCATCTCTTCCTTCAGTTTTAATATTTTTCGATTGTTCACATTGATATCAAGTGACACAGCTACAGAAATATATGTTATTTATGCCAACCAGCTCTCTAGCCAAGTACCCTAAGCATGCATCGTCTAGTGAAAATGACATTTAAACAGCAAAACAAAGGCGGATGAGGCAGCATATGAATCAAAGGTATAAGGTGTGTTTCATTCTCAAATCTTAATGTACTTTTTTGAGGAACTGATATTGATCTTACTTTGAAAGGTAATATCACAAGAAATAATACATAGGCCATGTTCTCATTTTACATTTTATCCAGTTCCAACTGAGTTGTTCAAAGTCTGAGGGATTCCTATTCCCTCAAATTCCACTTTTTTTCTTTTTCACAGACTTGTTCTTTTTAGCCACAAACTTAATTTTCATCGGTTTCTTTGATATTCATTAGCTGAGCAAAATGAACAATATCTATTTTTCTATTTCGCAAAGTAATTGTTATGAGAACAATGGATGTGATTAAATTACATCTAGAAGCTCATGTGCCATGCACTTAAAAAGCTTAGGCAATCTCTGTTTTTATAGATTTAAATTCAGTTGATGTGTTCATGTAAATACGCTTATAGTGTATCTACATGTAGTATGTTCTGCAGTGTTCTGAGCATTTGTCATTTGCTATGGGGTGGGCGAGGCAAACTCTGGCTGTGCAAGGCCATCTGGTGTTGGTGGGGTGGAACTACGGGCTGACCGCAAACTCCCGGATTGGCTGTGCACAGTGGCTTTCCGGAGTGCCAGGGAGGGCTGAGTCAGCAGGGCTCAAGGCACTGCCTTTTCATCTCCAGAGACCAGGGACAAGGATAGCAGCTCCTCCAGGTCGTCTCTACCTTATGACGTCTACTTTTGCCAGCTTCCTATTGAACTTCAGATTATGTTTGAACTTCTGTCCAACCAGGATGGGCACTCATGGCTTCTGCATTTATAGTTCTACAGTACCTTGCTAGTTCTGCCCCAGTAGACAACGGTCAGTTGTTCCATTTTCCTTCTGAGCCTTCTTGCTCATCTTGCACCTTCCATGACACACAGTGCAGAGTGATGGTGACCTGTGAGGTTAACAGCGAGTCCTCTTTCCACCCATGCTTGCCACAGACTCTGACACTTTTCACTTGAGGAAACTCTAGCGATCCATTGCATACAACAGGCCCCTTCCTGTTATTTTTTTGGCCTAACCACATGTGCTTCCTAAATCTGTGTTTGATTTTCTAGTGACGCCAATATGCACTTATGACCCTAAATGGCATAGTCTTAGGTAGTAAATGATTCTTTTGCAGGTCTTATGATGTTCAATGTGGCAGACCCTGAACACAAAGGTCACCTTACAACCTTGGTGAGGTTTTCAAAGCAAAAATTACAGAAATGGTAAATATAGGATTTTTAAAAAGATTATATTTGATTATTTAAACTGGAAACAAACGGACTCATTCATTTATTCTTGTATCATTTGTTTATTTATGGAGCCAAAAGGACTCACTCAGAATAGATTTTTATAAAGCAAGGAACTGGAATTTAAATAGACCTGAAATTAACATTGCTCCCTTTGGAAATTGCTGTCTTTCTCACGATACAATGGATGATGTTGTCACTGGTTCACTCAGTTTGAGGAAATACCTTTTGTCACCTAACTTGTTCTTTTCAAGCTTTGTGCTTCAGCCTCACGAATTCTGCAAAAGAAATGGAGGTCCTCGTGAGAAGGGACCAGGTTTGGCGGCATCTCCCTTTTGTCCATCTCCTCCTACATGAATTTGAGAAACTCTGAGTAGATAAATTTCCCACAGAAATTTCAGATGTACAACAGACAAAATTAGTGGGGTCCCAAGGCCTAACACTCCCTTTTTGATGATAATATTAAACCTCTTAATGCCTCAGGTTTATCTACAAAAAAAGAGATAAAATGGAAAATGAACAAATGGTGATTTAAAAAAAATGTGGCCACTCTCTAATGGCTTGAGCTGCTAGAAGCGAAGCATTTTACTATGAAAACGGATGGAATGCTTTCTGCCTTGCTGGAATGTCAGGAAGCGTAATTCATTAGGGTTTGAAAAGTGCTTTGAGCTAATGGAATAAAAGGCACTGGAGAAATTTGAACTAATATTATTAAAAATGAAAAATTGCAACAGAGAAACTTATTTCCCTCAAACCCAGACATCAATTTTGAGCCTAATATAGCCTAAACAACCAGGTTGAGGAGGGAAAACACTAGTCGCTCTTAGAATACTTTGTCTACTTCTTTCCAAATTGCCAATCTAACAGATTTTGTTTTTCTACCAACTTCTTTAAATCCATTTCTCTTTGATTTTGTTCACAGGTCTGCCATTGCATGCAGTTTAAGTCTAGCAGGGATGATAAGAACTGCAGAGAATGTTTAAATTAAAGGAATTACAACAGGAAATGATACATGGCCATTAATTAACCTCAAAATACTCCCCCTCCCAACACACTTAACCCTTCATTCCTGCCACTTTCTGAACCAGAGATGAAGTCCCCATTTCTGTCTTTAGTTGTGTTTTTATGGATTTCTCCATGTCCTGATTCAGTGTGAAACGTGAGTTTACATAGTTATTTTGACAGTAAGGAAGAGCCAACAGTGGCCAGTTCAGGCCAACGAGGTGGCCGAGATCATTTCATATTGCTTGTGTGAGTCTGCCTCTCCCTGGGATACCATGTGGCAGAAGCATTCACTTTATTTTTGATCATACTTCCTAAATACACAAAAGAGGTCTTCCAGAACAGCTTCAGAGAGTGGGAAGAATAAGACAATAAGTGTGTTTGAAGTGAGGGGGAAGGGCCTGTCAGATAGCTCAGCAGATTAAAGCACCTGCTGAGGCAGATGCTGGGACCAGGGTTTAATCCCTGATGAGCCAGGCTGAGCACCCCCAGGGTGTGCTGAGATAGCAATTGAGACTGGGCAGGGTGGTATGTGCCTATAATCCCAGCACTT
Source organism: Myocastor coypus (assembly GCA_004027025.1). Taxonomy (NCBI): domain Eukaryota; kingdom Metazoa; phylum Chordata; class Mammalia; order Rodentia; family Myocastoridae; genus Myocastor; species Myocastor coypus. The sequence goes on from PVJA010001165.1 coordinate 33,396, forward strand.
GGGAAGCTAAAGTCTTAAGAATCACCACGAGTCTATGTAGTGAGACCTTATAGACCCTATACTAAATACATTAAAAACAAATAAAACTAAAAATGAAGTGAAGGAGTGTGCATTGAGAAGATTTAATGAGAACATGTCTTTTACTAGACATTAAAAATGTGACATACACGTCATAAATTTTGGTCATCCCTTGTATATTTTTTGGCATACATTCTTCAGTTATGTAACCTTGCATTTCCTTTGCAACTTTCAGCTGTAAGAATCTCACCTAGTTGCTTTAGGCTTGCCTCATGCAAACCCAGAAATTCCTATTTCAAATTAACACATTTCTTCATCTTCAGAGGTCAGTGTACTCATAATTAAGATGGAACACTCTGAAGTAGAGATAATGGAAAGCAAGCATTTGTGCACATTTCTGAAAGTGTAAGGTAGATTATTGCTTTGTTCACATTTAGATTTCCCACAATAATGGCGGGCTGGGAATTAGTGAGCACAATTCGGGCTTTTTGATATGGTAAACCTTTGAAACTATTTATTATTCTGTTAACACAACCTTGCTAATTTTCTTCTAAATTAATGTTCTTCTGTTGTGATGTAGATTATATTTTATAATACAATTCAGTCAACTTTCTTTTCCTCTTTCCTTTCTTTGTTCACCGATTTCAGTTTCTTTGTTCTGGTGTCATTAAGTTAAGTAATAAATGGGAAAAAACTTCAATAAATTTTTTAAAGAAGAAATATACTTTATCCTAACAAGTGTTTATCATTATATGTCTTTTAATGTAGCATCCACATGCAAAGATCAAAAAAAAAGATACACATTTCCTAAATGCACCTGCTAAGGTTTTTCTCGAGGAGAAAGCTCTCACCCCTCTTTTCCCTTTGAACGTTATACTTCCTGCCCTCTGTCAAGGCTCTTAGTACACCTCATATATTGTCATTATATTGTAATGTGATATACAGTGCCAACAGTGAGTACAGAAAGTGTGCATTAGGGAGTCTAGACATCCATTACGTTGATGCTTCTGGCCTAATTACCGAACAACTCTGTGTGGGGGAATGAAAAGGAACAGAGGTTAAGTGTTGCCTTTTAATCAATTGTAAACCTGGATGAGGCACTCTGAGCTGTAATGCAGAAGGTGGGTTGGCTTATGCTAATTCTTACACAAGGCGGCTTATGCATCAATAATATCTCATTATTTTATTATTATTTGTCAACTGTGAGGCAGGAATGTCTTTTTCAGTGATAAGACTGAAATTCAGAGCTGCAGTGACCTCAGGGGATGATTACCTGCACCATCCATCCAGGAGCAGGGATAGAAGGGGTGCTTGCCCATTGGTCTTGAAAGCACTATTCTTAGAAGCACTCTCAGCTCTTTCCAGGTTTGTTTTCATCATTTACTCATTGGCTATTTTCTCTCTAACTTTTCTTCCTGTCTTGTCTCATTTGCTTTTTTCCCTTCTTCCCCCTTTCTTTCCTTTCATAATTTTTTTCTGGGATGTGGACAATAAGACACAACTAAATGATCTGACCCACAAGAATGCATAGAAACAGAAGTGAAGAAAACTGCCAAGTCGAAAACTTGAGAAACTTGAATTAGAATTCCCTCTGCGTGCTTCTCAAACAGTTACATCCTGTGCATGCGGCCATCCAGTTTAGACAGATTGAACGACTTGGGATCTTCTATAAGTAATCAAACAGAAGTGTATCCTAACAGAAAAGTCCACAGAGAGTTAACTAAAATGCACTATGACAGATAATGAAGTTTTTGTTTAATGCACATTTTATGAATGTGGGTCTTATTAAGGACCCAGAAATTAAGAGCGCAAGTATCTTGAAAGGTTTCTGTGTGGCCCTTGGCATTCTTTCTTTCAAGTGGCAATCTCCAAAGAGGCCATATGAATGCTGGTAACACCAAGGGAAGAGCTGGAGAAGGGCAAGCGGGAAGAGACTTTGAAGCCCAGGCTTTTGAAACTGTTGTTTCAAGGGGTTGATGGGGAGATTAAATCGAATTGGTTTATACAAAAATTGGATACAGAGCATCAAGCAAAAGGTCAAATGCAAGGGAAGAATTACAAAATCCAGAGTCACAGTAATTATACAGAAGAATAATGATGGCATTCACACCAAGGGGCCAAGTGCATCTGACTTCAGTTTATTTACTTCAGAGTCAAACAAAAATTCAAGGTCTGTGAAGGATATGTGTCACCCCTTGCTACATTTCATAACACAGAAACCTTGGAACTGCCGCAGCTGTGCCGAGCACAGAGACCAACAGCCCGGACAGGAATGATTGCACGGATGCCCTACACGCATTCAGAGCTTCACACTCCTCAGAGCTTTTACACATCCATATTGCTAATTAATCTTCCTAATTATTTTAGGATGTGGATAATGTAAGTTTTCCATTTCAACAGATGAAAATAGTAATAGAAGAAAAAAATCACAAGAGAAAGTAAAACATTGTCTTTACTTGTTTTCCAATGTAACTGTGTAACTATTTTTCCTAGGCTGGGCTTGCTTACTATTTTGGAATTTGATGTTTAAGCTTCAGCTGGTGAGGACGACTACAGATTTTTTGCATACAGAAATGTCGAGATCTGAGCTGTGTGGGGAATTGAGGAGGACATATGCAGAGTGATGTGGAGGAGTTGTGTAATGTGCTGTTGGAGTAGTAGTTAAAAAAAAGAAAAAAAAAAAAAAAAAAACCAGCAACAGCAGCAGTAACAGCCAAAACCACATAGGATTCTTTGGAGAGAATCCTAAGTAAGAAACCTGGAATGTGCTGGAGCTGAGACTGCTTGAGGGGAGGAGACTACCGTTGGCATTGTGGTGATGCCCCAGCCAGATGAATAGGCATACCTATTTTTTCAGGAATTCATATTTTCAATCCCCTGTTTACAGCTTCAGAAGCTAAGCATTATCTGCATTGTCTTGGCATAGCTTGGATGGAACCCCCCTAGAAACAAGTCATTTTGAAGACACAGTATGTGCTCTAATAATAAATTGCAGTTGCATTAATTTGAAAATGGTGATCACCTGAATCGGGTCTATGAGTTGAAGATTCTGTACTATTTCTAGAAAATAATTATTCCTGGGATACATCACTAATAACAGCAGGCCAGATATTGTCCTCAAAATCACAGGGAAATAAACGGTTTCCATGTATTCTGAAAATGCTTGAGCAACAGTCTCTGGCACATGATTAATACTAAAGATATAAATGTTGCATTACTTTTACAAATAGACTGTTTCAAAGACTCCTGTTGGAAATCATTTAATTATGTAACAATATTTATGCTCTTAAAATAATATCCACATTTCTATATCCTGTGTTGTTCACTTTTGCCTAATTATTCTGTTAATATAGGTTTGCTAATAATGCTAATTTATAGGTAAACTCTATAGAATATTTTTCTTTATTCCAACACCTTCAGAGGTGTGCTATATTTAAACCTAAATTATTTTCAACTTGCTCAGACTAGCTCTGGAATATATTAACTCACTCTAGGCTCATAGGCATGTATTACTACAGGACACTATGGAAAGAATGTAAGCCAACCTATGAACATATAAGGCAATGTATTTTACTTTTTTTTTTTTTTTTTTTTTCAGAGGAACTGGGGATTGAACTCAGGCCCTTGCACTTAGCAGGCAAGCACTTATTCTACTGAGCTATCTTCCCAGCCCCTGTAACTTATTTTACTATTCCTACCTTTGCTTCCCAAATAAAATGTGGTTCCCAGTAAATATTATACCTTGTTGATTTGAGCTGTCATTCTGGGCTTAGGGAGGTGGGAATGGCTTACAGGTTGGTAGCACCTTGTACTAATTTATGCTATTTATGAATGGCTTCATCTGGGATTTTGTTTGCACATGTACTTGATTAGGTGAAAAATCAATACCAAAAGCCACCATGCTAGGGCTATATAGTTCAAGAAACCCACCTTTTTGCTTAGTAGTACTTCTAGGGCACATGGGATAATTTTATTCCATGTTGTAGAAAGGAGTCTGAAGGGAAACTCCTTCTGACACCAATCTCCAGGGTGGTTGCTACAATTCCCTGTGCCCACCATTTGTACTTCTTTTATTTAGCCACTAATGGTCTCTGCTGTGGTCATACTGAGCCACAACAGATGGTACAGGGGTTGGTACAGTTGTACAGTTGGTTCCTGCTCGGCCAAACAGGTTGTGAAATACTGTTGACCTGATTTTTCCTGTATCATTAGTTTATTGACTGCTCTTCTTACATTTGAAATATCTACTGGCTAAGGCTCTAGATGATAGTTGTATCTGTATGTTTAACTTGGTTTCCTCTTTCAGTCTGAACAGCAGAACATTCTACAAAAAAGATTAGAATGGTGTTCACAGTAGATGTTTGTTTTCTGCGGAGTTGAAAGTGGAATTGTCCATTTCTATTGGCTTAGCTTTTTGCTTTAATTGCACCAAGAAATCATGAAATCATGTCATGTTGTCAAATATGCCTCCATATTGAACTTTGTCTTTTCAAAATAGTTTTATCATTCATAAATATTTCAGTGAAAACCAAAGATGGCTTACAAATGATTGATTCTGTAGGGTTCATTGACCTTTCCTGTGAAGGCTTTTATTAAAATTAGAGCATTCCATCCTAAATCTGACTGGCCATTAATTGTTAATCAGGTGCTGATTGAAACCTAGGTTTCTGTAAAACATGAGAAACTAAATCGGTAGTTATAATGATGTGTTGTAATTAAGGAGGGTTATCACAGTTCAAAGAAACTCAGTCTCAATTTATCAGTACACTATATTGTATTTTGGTTCTAAATTAAGTCAGGCAAGCTATGTTCCTGAGGCCCAGAAATAGTAGGTGAAGTGTCTTTTGAGAGGCTGAAAATTAACACTGGACAGGCTATTTGTGTCATCTCTTAATCATATCATTTCTTCTTTGAAATACAACATTTCTATTTTAGGTAGGTATATGAAAATGATTGCTTAAGTCAATTGTCAAGTTGTTTGAAGAATGGCACTTTATCTTTACCCGCTTCACTTCCCTGCATTTCTTCTTCCTGATGCTATTCCTAACGTTATCAGCTAGAGTAAGAAAAGTGGGTCATATAGTTCTGAATGTGGCTGAGGGGATTTGCTGAAGACAGGAGACCCACCCGAGGGGGGTCTCAACTGAACGTTATAGAAGGGAAATGAAGAGGGAAGGTTGTTTGGGTTTCTTTAGGGGAGGGAGCTCCAGTAAGCACCTTCACCTTAGAATCACTGCCTGGTTTCCAGGGCAGACTATTCAGCCCCCTGAGATGGAGGTGTGGGACAGTTCCCTGAATTCTAGGCCTTTACTGGATTACTTGGGTCTCCTTTTATACTCTTCCACATATGATTCTGTGGGTGGCTATTGCAAGCTGATCTTGTACGTTTCTATATGCTTGGATATCTTGTGTTAAATCTATTTCTATAGTAAGCACTGACTGAACTGATATTCCTGATAATCTCTCAAGTAAAGACCTTGAAGTTGAATCTCTAAAAAAAAAAAAAAAAGTCCCAGGGGATTTGGCCAACTTCTTACTCCCCCCTAAAGGTTATTGCAGAAAATGCTAAAGATGTGATGCAAGATAATTCAGCATCACCCCTGTCTGCTAAATCAGATTTCAGAAGTTGGAGGAATTTAAGAAATCAAATCCGATCGTTTTCTAACAGATGCTGTCTGTTTCTGCTGCCTACATCCCCTTGGTCTTCCCTGAAGGCAGTTCTGTGCTTGGATAGTTTCCTGTGGCTCTCTGCCTGAGGGTGTATTCTGGCAGTGGAAGCATGCCTGGCCTTCCTGGGATGGGCCTGAGTGTCCCTGGGGCAACTGGTGGGCACGAAAGGTACCAGTGCTCAGAAATAAATACCATGGTCCTACACCTCTGAGAAGTAAGCATCTCAGAGGTTCCTTAGCAGAATGAGCTGACTCCCTGGTCCATACCCTTTGCTTTTATCTGTCTCACTTCTCCATCTTCAGTCACAGGCCTAATAAGGTACTTGTGGAGGGTACTCAGGAAGAACTGGAGCTGTTAAATGGTAGGCATTGTGGTTCATCTACAGTTTTCGTCATGCTTTTGTCACTTTAATACTTTTCAAAATACTTGAAGTAAGTACTTAAAATAATAATCCATCATGTAGAGCCATGATTTATTTAACCAATTTCCTGTCTAAGCTGGCTATTTAGGTAGATTCATCTACTGACAGAATCCCTGAAACTCACTAAGGGAAAAACACTGTCCAGGGAAGATCTTGATTGAACCTGAGCTGAGGCTATTTTTCAGTTGTGTTTATAACTGTGAAGCCCACCTTCTCTGCCTGTATTTATGCACACCAGATGGGCTTTGAGTGATAGCACAGTAAAATAATAGCAGCCCATTTAAGGTCATTAAGGGAAGACTGTGGAATTTATGATCAGTGGGCTGCCATTTATGCGACGAACAAGGATCTATAAACTACAAGATAATTTGACAGCAATTCGATTTCTGATCTGAATAAATGCATAGGAACCTCTACATCTAAAGACATGTAGTGTTTTCCAACTGTTTCCCAATACTGCCCATTTTTGTCCCATTGATTATTATTTCCACTACATTATTCAGGAATAAAATTAATTACTAACTGCAAGGTTTCCTGGGTGCAATCAGTTAATGCACAAGCCTGTTTACTGCATGCCAGATGGCTCACCCGTTACTTAGCGAGGGACAGCTTTTGACAAAACACTGTTTTCTGTGCCCAGCGTGCCACGTAACAGTTCCACATAATGGACTTCTGAAGCAAGAGGATTTAAAAAAAAGTATACCTCTCCAAGTAATGGCACATTATTTCTTCGAAAAGCAATTAGACCTGAAAATGCTTTATTCTTTAACCCCAAAGCTAAGCATGGCAAGAATAATTTTCTTGTGTTTCTTTGAAATCAGTCTCACCTCAACTGGTGACAGAACAAGGAGTAAAGTAGCGAAGGTTGGGAGGTTGCAAAATGGGCAACGTTTAGGCAGCAGCAGAAGAGGCCCTGCAGTGTTTTCTGTCCGTAGCCCTAGCGACTTGTGGCTAAGGAGATGTGGCAGGAATGTACTCTTCTGAGAGCTTCTCCCCTGGCACCAGTGTCTTTGGAAGGTGTTTTCCGTGTTTGGACTGGGCTGGCTGCACTCGCTCAGCACGGCTGTCAGAGGGACAAACACATCTACGTGTTTGCCTGTTGTGTTACCAGGGCCTGATGTGTTTGTCCAGGGACTGTCTCCTAAACAGTGTCCTTCTGCTGCTCAGGGTGGACAAACCATCACAGAATCATTTTGAGAAGCTAGTGATTGATTTTTCTTCTTTCATGAAAGAGAAAGTATGGCGACATTGCTCTTCCTGTGAGTGGCTATTTATGAGACTCTTTGAATTTGCCAGAGCTCGATTAAAATAAAATAATACCATGTTGAGAATAATGAGTTTCTCCTTTAGACAAAAGCCTTAGAAACTCAGGTGGAGATGCAAGTGTGTAAGCATGTTCCTCGGCAGGCGGGGCATATTAAAGGCTCATGAACCATCAAAGCATGCATGTGAGTCATCTCATCATCACTACTGCAAGATGTTTTTGGGAAAAGAGAGGACGGCAAGCAGCATGCATCAGAGTCACAGTGAGCTCTGCACGATAGTGGGCAGGGGATGCAAATGGAGGCAGCGTGAGGGCAGTGCTGGAGGACCTCCAAGGGCACACTTCCTTCACAACCCTCCAGCACAGAGCTGCTTTGTTTTTTCTGTATTGCCCACATGGCTCTGCTCCATGTCTCAAGTGTTATAGCTGTGTCTATGAATATTGATGAACAGTGATGAACCAGGTATAAAATGTTATGGGATCTCCAGAGAAATTTAGAAAGCTATTCCTCGATCAGATTAGGAAATAGAACGCCCGTTAACCTTACCACTTTGGAATTACCTTGTAGACAAAACATTAGCATTTAGTTAAAAAATCTTGGTTGCATTTCTGCATTTATAATTTGAGTTGTTCTTTTAACTCAGGAACTAGGAGGAAAAATTGTCATATTTCAGCCACTAATTAAAGAAATGCTGATAGGTGTAACTTTTGACACCCTTGCCTTCTCCTTAATTCTGCTGAACTAGGCAGTAGAAATCCATCTACATTCAAAGGATTGACTGCAGAGCATTCGTTTCATCAATATGAGCCCTACAGTCTGAGAAGGCTGAGTTCAGTGTTTCACAAGGCTTGTCAGTTATGACATGTGAGAAGGTAGTGCAGTGTTTTCTTTCTCCTTTCTCCCTTCTGCTTTGCTTTCTCCTCGTTTTTTTTCATCCCTGTCGATGACAAGTTGTAGCTTTTTGTGACCCACCAAGGTTTGTTTTCAGGTTGCTGATTCTCTATCTCCTGTTCCTGAGGCCCGCATTTTCTTTCTGAAGGATAACAGAGCATTTGCTTCATGGGTAGAAACAGTTACATAGAATAACTGATGACTGCTGCGATTATCATCATTGATGTGGACATTGTACCTCCCCTCAAATTGCTCAGGTGCTATTCAAAATATTGGGTTGCAGAAAAAAAAATACTGAGAAAAGACTGGGCTCATAGATTTGGGACTCTTAGCACAAGAGATGACCTTTTCAAAGTCTGACAAATAAGAACTGAACTAAATAGAGTTTATTGCATCCTGAGTTTTTGTTGCTTTTCAGGATCCCTGGAAATCACCTCCTTGCACCTGTTGTGGTTAACAGCCACAAAGAAAAAGCTCATCTGGCCCACGCTAGACAGATACTCTCTGGGCTGCCTTTCTGCACCTTCCTGCAGTAATATCGAAGTTGTTGCTTTTTTTTAGGTGGAAGTTTCTACAGGCAATCACTTCTCCCCTGCCAGAGAGATTTAATTTCTAAATAATCTCACTATATTAAGACAAAAAAGTATAATGTGGGAATACCTGGAAAAATATCAAATCAGGAGGAAACTAAAGAGCTCCTGTTTCATTTTAAATTCAGTGTATACTTTATTTAAGGATATGGAGATGTACACTTTTAATTGGTCTATAGTATTATACTTTTGCCAGCTAAGTAAATATGTCATTAACTCTGACAGTTGCACTATGTTCATATGACTATATTTACCTTGATTTCACAAGCATATACACACGTGGTCTGGCCTTGAGACTCAACAGTGAAAAACAGAATACTACATAATTGGCTAAAACTCTAGGGAATAAATGTTCATATGAAGAGTTCCCTTCTTGGAATATAGGGCTGTTGAAAATAATCTGCAGTTTTAATAGCATTCACAATGAATGTATACACAGTTTGATTTCTGCACCAATGAGCAAATGCAAGTTCCAGTAGTTAAAGTTCTCTAGCGCTTTAGCAGGTATAAAGTTATCTGGTACCTTAGTGGGTGACTTTCTATACAGAAGTTACACGAGTTCAACCACAATGGAAACACTGAACAAGGCGACAAGGGTTGCAGTGAGTGAGGTCATGTTTCTAATACCTTGCTATGCTTTCTGAGAAGTTTAACAACAGGCACAAAAGGAAAATTAATTCTTTAAAAGTCAAAAACAATTCTACCAGTGAAATTTCCTTGAGGCTCAGGATTCTGTTAAAAGGTTGAGTGCCATAACCTTAAAAATAATTTGTAATGGTACACATCGGGGAAGATCAAAAGTGGAAGGAGTTGATATGCATTAAATATGCTGCATTGTCCTCTAAATATAAAAAATTAACTTCTATAAAAAATGTGAGAGTGGTATTACCAGTAGGTGCTGGAACATGAGGAGAGCTTCAGGCTCAGATGGGCTTGAGTCACTTCTGTGGGGCACAGGAAGATGTGCAGTCAGGGCGTCTTGCTACTTATACTGTAGGGCACAAGAATTCAGTCACTCACACACCCTTGAGCAGACCCATGTTGATGCTTTCATCATCACTATAATTGCTTGTGGAATAAGGAGGAAAAAAAATCCTATAGCATATTTCATAAAAGGAGGAACACAACTAGGGTACATGCTTAGCAGCCAACAAAACTAGAATTACAGTTAATAGGGCAGGACCCTCCAAGACAGACAGGAGCTGAATCAAAGAGTAGGTCAAACTTTTGTGCCAACATATTGCTATTGGGGTGGTTGAGTACATGAGGGATGCTTCAAATCCTCTCAATGTGATTCCAATCAGATTTTCTTCATGTCAATTTTGGAGAACAAATCAACAGAACTAACATGACATTTAGAACCTGTAGTGGTTCATACAATGTGTCAACTTGGCTGGATGACTCAGCAGCCCGGTTCCCTGTTGGTGAGAGCCCCGACCTGGGGTACAAATCCTTCCTTCCTGGAGAGTTACCAGGGCCAGGCGCCTAGGATATGATTGGCTCCTCCCTATAGCAGGATCAAGGGCCCATCCTGAGGTATGATTGGTTCCACCCTAGGGCACAATGGGCCCACGTCAGAATGACTGAGCACAAAGAGACTTTTTAAAGGGCTGAGGAAGGAGTCAAGACTTCACTTCATTGGAGAAGCTTCTGTCTTCACATTTGGCCTGGACTTCATCGTCTAGATTTCAGTGTGGACACTTCAGCCTCCAGCTTGGATCTTTCACCATCTACTGCAGATGCTTCAGCGTCCATTATAGACACTTCAGTCTTCCATCGCAGACACATCAGCTGATGCATAGAGACTTACACGGAGTGCTGCAGTGAAGTCCAGACCTCGGGATTGAATGCTTCAGTCTGGAGCATGCAAATGCCCTCTGCACACTTTCTCATCTGACTCTGTGGCTGACTATTGTAAGCCAATCTTATAATTCCTTATATATTGTATATTTTGTGTTAATATCCATTCCTTATATTATATCTATTCTGTTCCTCTAAATAAAACCCTGACAAATACAGAACCCTTCAGATATGCAAAGTTATTTTGGGGGTCTGCCTTTATACCACCTTTACTTTTAAAGTGTGGGTGTAGCACATGCAAGATTGCTTTACTTTACCAAGTATCTGTTGTTGCTTGGGGCTGAAGATTTTAGAGCAAGAAGTTAAAAAGATTCCTGAGGCACATTTTCTCTGTTCATAAGAAAACAAGCAACTAGGAGGGAGTTAAAGGACTATGTGTTTCCATCAGAGGCGCTGTACAGAGCAAAGGTAAGAATGGAGGACAAGGTAAAAGGATTTCAAGTGAAAGTAACTCCACTTGCAGCTGTTAGATTTTTCTAAAGAACACAACAAATGAGTTTGAATGTTGTTGCTTTTCCTATTTGATTTTATGTGTCGTGGTTGTGCCTTTCCAGATCTCTATTCTAGCAGAGGTGAACAGGCAAATACTTCATCATTCGTATGTTGCTTTTTCTCCCCAGGCAATAGATCAAACCCAAGGCCATGCAAGCTAGGTAAATGCTCTACTAATGAGAAACACCCCAGACTATTATGTTAACATTTTTTGAACATGACAAACTATTATCAAAACCAACAATTATGAATTCTATCAATATCTTCTAGGCTGAACTGAAAATACCAGAAAAAAAGAGCCCAATATTTGTGATAGGTAACAAAGGCTCTTCAGCTTTAGTAAAATAGGGAGACAAAGGGAAGAGGGGAGATAGTGCTGTTATCATGTTGCAGATTGTGCCTGACATGAAGAAAGCCATCCTGCAACATAGACATTCAGTGCCAGGATCAGAGGCAAGATTCCTATATTCTGAAAAATGGCTTAGTTCAGTCAGTCAGTGAATAAACACATCCCCTTCAGACACAGAACAGTTGGCAGATGAAGCAAGCGCTTTGCTGCTGTTTTTGCCTGTAGCACTCATGGTAATCCTGTCAACAATGTGAGTCTAACAAATTGCATCTGCTTATTTTTACTGTTTTTTAAAGGTGAGAGAAGATATTTGACTTGAAGTCCATCCCTGCAGCCTTGCTCAGCCAGAAAATATTTTCTATGCAGCTTTCTGGTCATGGCAGGTGCAGAAGGTCCTAGGCATTGCCCAGCGGGCTGGCTGGCAAAGGCACTAGGTCTTTCGGAGCACAGCAGTGGTGAACAACAAATCAGCAGAAACAATATGAATTTAGAGTGCTGAGTGATTTGAGGGGAATTTCTGCCCTTATGCTACCCTTTCCTTTTAAAGTGTGGGTATAGTGCATGTAAGATTTTGTGTTCTATTTTACTGAGTGTTTGTTGTTGCTGTTGGTGGGGACCAAAGAGAATGCATGTTTTAATTGAATGAAGCATTAAAGGACTGACTCCTACCTGAGCTCCTATAACTGATGTGTCTAGTCAGTTTTGATGGGTCAGCACTCAAGGTTTCCCAGACACCCTGTCCCAAACACTCTACTCTTGGCTTCTCAGGCACCTTGTCCCCAAATTCTCTCCCCCTGGCCCCACTCAGAGTCAAGCCTAAAACTGTAGAACAGATCCACCTGACTTTGACCTGGTCAAGCAACCACAGAAACTCTCCTTTGTTAGCACTGAAGGTCCCTACAGATCAGGGAGCCATGCCAAGATTGGCTCTCCTTCAGCTGTTCCAGCTCACAAACAACCCCCTCCTCAACAACGACAGCAACAACAGCAACAAACCTGAAAAGCCCTGTGCTTTGCCTTGTTCACTGCTGTCCACTAGACAGCCAGCCCACTTGCTTCTACCACCAGTAAATTTTCTTGTACCAGAATGTCTTCTTTGGTTGATTGTGTGGGTTCGTACTTAACAAGCTTTAGTTTTCCTGCGGAGCACAGCAGGAACTGACCCCCAAACGCTTCCACAGACTTTGAGGTGGGAGAGCTGAGTGAAGGAAAAGGAATCAACATTTTAATCTTCCAGGAATGTTTTGAAGAAGTATAGAATGAAATGTAACACAGGAAAAAAGTTTTAGAAAAGACACGGTAAAATATAGAGACAATTTTAAGATGCACGTCCAAAATAAAAAGAGTGTGAGTCCTTTGTGCACAAAAGTTGAGGAATGCTGGATAATGAGTGCTCTCCAGTTGCTAGTCTGGATCTTCCTTAGGAAAAGGCTCATCATTCACTTTCCACTGGAAACTTGCAAACTGACTGGGAGTGTAGAGATCACACTCAGGAAGCCATGCTAAATCTAAACAAACTCAACTTATTTCTATCCTCCAAAACTTCTAAGCCCACATTCCTTTCATCACTTTATTTAGTAGAATTTATTCTGCTTATCTCATTTGTCTTATTCAAATATGTGTCAGGATTTTGTTCACATTTTTCTCAACTTATCAGCCAGCTTTCTGTTAGTTTCCATCATATTCATCTCGGCATCTTTTATAGAGCTCAATATATTGGCTCTTTAGCTATTAGGTATTCAATACGTTAGCTGAACTGAATCTGTTCCATTGATTCACAGTCCGTTTTACAAGACATTGTCAGGTTAATGTACCTAACAAACTGCTTTCATCATACTTTTTCTGATATAAGGATTTTCATGAGCTCCCTCTTGCTACTTAATGTTAGTCTCTTTAACAGTAGCTCAGTGTGGTCAGTGAAATTTTTTTTCTTTATGGGTTTACTCAGTTGCTCAAAAAAAAAAATAAAATAAAATAAAATAAATTAATTAAAAAATAAAAAAACTTTGTCCTCATAGAGCAGTAAGAGGAACTGCTAAGGTCTCTGCAGGGTACATTAGGTGAACAATTTTCCATGGGGCAAGAAAATTTGAGTCAATAATCCCTGAAAACATTTGCCCCAGTTAGCCAAGGATAGCCTTACCTAGAGAGATCTTGCCATCATTTTAGGATGAGGACTCTATGACACAGTGCTGGTAAATCCTTACACTAAAGGTCTCTTATGATCCCCCATAAGGTTCAACTCACTGTACATTTGGAGGGAGGCAAGTTAGCAAACATCTGGCTTATTCATAAGAAGGAATCCTAGTGAATTGACGGTGAACCTATGGAACTTGTGTTATTGTGTTTTTCTTTTAAGACAAAGGGTGCTCATGTATGAATGTTTCCTAAACTAAACCATCAGCATTAAAGATTGATTGTAGTGTTAGCACCTTGTGATTAACATGGGTTCAGGGTCACAGTATGGCACTTGGTCTCTGAAAGTGTCACCTCACTGTCCCAGGAGATCATGTGCTCTAAGTGGCTTCTGCATCAGTCTGGCGGCAGATAGTGATGATACCATGAGAAAGTCTCCAGGCAGAACATAATCTTTGTGTTCTCTTTAGCAGCTTGAACAGTCTGTGGAGGGGTTTCCAAAGGACACTGTGTCCTAGGATAACCCACACCACACAGTGTTATTCTCTGTCCCACAGAGTAAGAACAGGTTGGGAAATCAACAAGAGCTGATTGGTGTGACAGGTTGAAAATGTGGCCATTGTTTTCTGTTTCTGAAAACCTTGCCAGCAAAGTAGTAACAAAAGTGATGAAATCATTAGTAAGAATTGTCCGATCAAGAATAAGTGGTCTAGTACTTAAATTCAAAACACAACAGTCCCTACCCCTACTCTCATTTGTAAGGAAAGCTCTGAGGAATTTATAAAAGACAAGGATACTTAACATCCACCACCAATTCCCCTGCCGTACTTCTCAGGGCCTAGAATATTCCTCAGCCAAGTCCTGAGGTTGTTGATTTCATTCCACTGCTATAAAGTATGGCCTGCCTTCTCTATACTCCACAACCTGTGTCTAGGACAGCGATGGTGAAATTTTAGAGACCAAGTGCATACACTGTGAAGCAAAACCCACTCATGTACTACAAAGTGCCAAGACTATCCTTATGTGCTAAGTTACCCAATGCTCAGCTGCTGGGGCAAGGCTGGGTGAAGGCTCTGGATGCCCACTGTGGCACATGTGCCATAGGTTCACCATCACTGGTCTAAGAGAATCAAGTGCTAAAGGATCAAAGGCCTTTTCTGATTTCTGAGAGACTTGTGGTGCATCTTAACTTGGGCCCATTTGGGCTCTGTAGGAGGACTGCAAGCAAGCAGAGGACTCAAGTTTATTCTTCACAGGACAGAAGTAATCCACTATGCATAAACTCTGCCTTATTTTTATCTTCATGCCCCAAATGAACCCTAATACATATCACCTGTCACTGCCTGCTCATCCCAGCCACCCAGTCCTTGAAAACACTAAGCTACATTCTGTCTCTCCGATATGCCTATGCCGCACATTGCATAAACAGAGTCACAGGATGTACTGCATCTTGAGTCTGGTTTCATTCACTAAGCATAATGATTTCTAGGTTTGTCCATGTATTATTTTTTGCAATTTTTATTATGCAACTATAAGTTGTACAACATAAAACTCACCATTCTAAAAATGTATTCAATTTGGTAGTTTTAGTATCTTCACAATGTTGTACAACCATCACAATTACCTAAATCCAAAATATCTCCATTACCCCAAAGACAAACCATGTAACTTATTAATTTCCTGCTTTTTCTGTCCCCTGCTAAGAGTTATCTGTATTATGTTATGTTTTACTACTTAATTCTTTTTGTATGAATATCACTTTTAGTCTGTTCAACAGATGATGGCTATTTTAACTGCTTCTACTTTTCATTATTACTAATAATGCCTGCACTCATGTTTTCAGTTCTTTGATTGGCCCTCATCATTCATTGTGTATGGCTATGGAAATGTTCCTCAGATCTCATGTGTTGAAACTTAATCACTGTTATGATTTATGTCTAGTTGTCCTCTGAAAGCCTCATGCAATCATGGGCGGGGACTTCTACAGGTTGAGACTTGACTCGTGAGTCACTGGGATTATGTGCTTTAATAGTGATGGGATTATAGTCTGGGTGCTGCTGAGACTATGAGTATGGCCTGAGGCAGATAGGCTAAGGCAGAGAGCCTGATGTAATTTAAAAAGAGAGACAGAGAGACAGACACGCGCTGTTGCTCTGCTGCCCTGTTTGGTTAGCTGCCTTGTCGCCACTTTGTTGCTGTTCTACCACCATGAACTTGCTGCTCTCTGCAGCATTCCTCCTCTTCTACCATGTGAAGACACACACAAAAACGCCATCTTGGAAACAGTACATAGATCCTACCCAGTTCTGTGCACTTCATTTTGGAATTTTCAGCCTCTATCATTGTAAGAAATAGATTTCTGTTCACTTCAGTACTGACTTACCCCTCCAGCACTTCTTTACCTTTGATTTTTGAGGCAGTCTTTCTAAGTTGTCCTGGATCCTATCTCAGCCTCCCACAGTTTTCAGTTTATTTATAAATTTTTATTCTTTATAAAAGCCCAGTCTGTATTTTAATGTAGCTGCATAAACATAATAAGACAGATATATACTTATCTGTAGAATTATCAGGTCATAAGGGCTAGCCAAACAGCTCAGCAGATTAAAGTGCCTGCAAGCAGGTGCAGGGGACAGGGTTTCGATCCCCAGGTCTGCTTTGCTGGCCCAACCCTCAGGGTGCACTGAAAGGGCAATTGAGACTGGGAATGGTGGTGAGTGCCTGTAATCCTAGCTCTTGGAAGACTATAAACAGGCAGATTGCCACAAGTTCAGTCTAACACTGACACCCTGAGCACCCTATAGACCCTTCCAAAAAAGTATAAAAGAATTATAAAGTCATCTATTAACTTGATGTTTGATTTCTGAAGATGCTCCCAAACCACTGACATTATCTTGTAATCCCATTAAGAAATGCAAACAATGTTATCCTAGATGATATAAAGTAGTATCTCATTTGTTCTTTTTTTAAGCAACAATGCTGAACATCATGTTACGTATCTGCTTGTAGGGAGTATCTTTGTTCATGTTATTCTTTTTGGGGGTTGTTTATTCTTGTCCTTTTAACTGGAACATAGAGCCTTTTATCACTAAGTAATATATGTCTATATGTCCAAGTTCAATTCTCATATCAAAATACATGATTTACAGATAATTTTGTCTCTCTGTGGGTTGACTTCTTCCTTGGTGATATCTTTTGAAGCATGACAAATTTCATTTTGATGAAGTCCAATTTATCTTTTTTATCTGTTTTTGATTTTGATATCACATCTAGCAAATCTTTGGGAAATCCAAGACTGCAGATATTTGCTGTTATGATTTAAGTTTCAAAATGCTAGCTCTTACATTTTTACCTATAATCCATTTTGAGTTATGTTTAAAACTATATGTTATTTTTTAATCAACTTCACTCTTATGCAAATAAATCCCATTTGTACCAGTGCTTACTGAGAGGAGTCGTCTCTCCCTTAATGAATTGTACTGGCATAGCCCAGAGAAATCAGACTCAATTATGGTTAACAAAGCCTTCACATTCCCTTAATCTGGCCTTGCTTGGTGAACTGTAGCTTTACTCACTACATAAACAAACTGAAATCCTAATTTAGGAATTTGCCTTTGTAACAAATAGCTGAATCTCAACCAGTCACTGTAACGGTTTCAGCCTATCATGGCTAGCCTGTTCAAGCAGGTTCAGTAAAGTGAAAATGAAGCCTTAACAAACCAGCTGTCTCCATACTGAGTTTAGTTTCCATAGGTCATTCCCCTTTTTTGTTTATAAACATTATCTAGCTACAAGACAGCCAGGGAGTCTTTCCAAGCCTGTTCTGATTCTTAGGCATGCCTGATTTGCAAATCTTTCTTTGCTCAATTAAACTGTTAAGTTTAAATTGTCTAAAGTATTTCTTTTTATATCATGTTGAAATCAATTTACCATAAATGTAAGAGTTTATTTCTAGACTTCTAATTATATGCAATGATCTATACGTTTATTCTTATGGCCCAATAATACCTTTTTTAAGGAGTGTGCCTTAATTCTGAGCATCTGCTCTCTCACTGTCATGTGATAACTCAAGTATTCCTGCCTGCTTTCAATATTAGGAAAAAGGGAGATTGCTAGGGCAATTATGCTGATCTCAGTAGTTTACATTTATTTAGAATAGTTTCTTATTCTTCAGTGGGTCACCTTTATCATCACAGAAATGCACTTAGCACCAACACAAAGACAAATATTGATTTATCTATGGTTTTCTAGGGACTTGGTCTTTTTTGGGAAATGTTCCCAAGGAGACAAAACTCATAGCTTCCAAACCTCACTGTCCACTGTCCTAAGCTCTAAGATCTTTCTTTCTTTTTTTTTTAAAGAATTTTTTATTTTATTTATTTATTTTTTTTCTTGTTTCAGAACTTTTGTTTGTTTGTTTATTTATTTATTTTTATGGCCAGCTCAGCCTGCCCTGAGGGCAGGGCTGGCACAACATGTGGTGCTGGGGATTGAACCGGGGTCCCTGCAGTCACCCAAGCTTTCCTAAGCAGGCGCTTTCGACCGCTGAGCCATCCTGCCGGGCCCCTCTAAGATCTTTCACTGTTGTCTTCAAATGGGTCCAACAGTTGTGTAATATGCTATAGTAGGAGTAAAACTATAAAAAAGTTGACTGCTTTTCTTCCTACACAATAATTACATGCTCTGCCCTCATCTTTCCAAGCAATAGCTTTTAAGACTGCCTGAATTCTGACCACAATGCCTATGAGTTTCACTTTTTTCATAATCCAATAGATGCATATTTCATGATTCTTTAGATGAAGGGTCTGGAATTTTACTTTACTTCCATGCAGACTGGTTAGCTGCTGCATTTTCATGGAATCCTGCAGCAAACATAATGGAATCACGCAATTAGAGACAGAGCAGTTTGTTACAGAACTCTTCAGAGTAATAGTATTTATTCCAGTTCCCTTGATAGCCTTCTTGCTTATGTGCAGACACGAGAAAAGGTAGGTGTAGGTGGTATTACAACCACAAACAGAAACACGGAAATGACATCCAGGATATAGGAGCAGATTTATTTAGGTTGATGATGGGCACTGATTGGGATCGTTCCCAGAACATCAGGCCCTGAGCTCTGGTGATCTAGAGCTTATATGGGAATAAGCCAGCAAGAAGTACAGAAGGAGAATGGTTTGGCAATTGGGGATTGGTTTACATAATTTGCATCACAGTACAGCTATGCATTGGAGGGACCAGCCATTTCTAAGAGACAGAAGCAATGGGCGCTACAGCAGGAACTGTTACCTGGGCAACTAACACACAGAAGTACGCTGGCTGGGAGGCGCACGCTGTGTTACAGCAACTTCACAGGCAGTGACTTTGCATTCCAGGAGACACAACAAACCTCAGGGATGTCCAGTTTTTAAATTGGAAATCCTCATTTTTATCCTTTGCTCTTTCACTTTCTCTACTGCTTTAATAAAATTTGTGTTTCATACAAAAAGAAAATACTGTATCTTCTAGGGCTATTTGCTGTATTACTATGATTAATAATCTGAGCATTGGATAGTTAATATGTAATTTTTCAGGCATGCAAAACTGGAAGATATACCTAAGAATTGTCTTCTAATAAGCAGCAACCACCGCATTTTAGGCTGTTTTTCTACTGTAGTTTGAGGTTTACACTCATTGAAAAAATAATCTAGCACCTCCCTCCACAAAATGGCAATTAGATATAGAATCACGTGTCATATTTTCTATTATAGGTTTCTTGAAAAAATATCTACTTGACATAACTATGCGATGTGGTAGTGCTAGATTTAGCTCACCACTATACACTCTGTTTATGATGTTTTTCATAAATAATCTCTCCCTCCTGCCCTTTTTGGCTCTTTTTTTTTTTTTTTTTTTTTTTTTTTTTTTTTTTTTTTTTTTTTTTTTTTTTTTTTTTTTTTTTTTTTTTTTTTTTTTTTTTTTTTTTTTTTTTTTTTTTTTTTTTTTTTTTTTTTTTTTTTTTTTTTTTTTTTTTTTTTTTTTTTTTTTTTTTTTTTTTTTTTTTTTTTTTTTTCAGAAATCAGTATCTTGGCTACTTTCTTCTCTGCTGGGTCAAGATATCTGATATCCACAAGTTCAGTGAGGAGAGATTCTCTTTGGCTCAGAGTTTGTAGAGGCTTCAATCCATAGTTGGCCAGTTGCAAAGCAAGGCAGAGTGGTATAGCAGAAGGGCAGAGCAAAGGAAAAATAGTTCCTGACGTGGCAGGCAGGAAGCAGAGAATTAATCAAGGAGGATGGAGGAGTTAGACTCTGCTAGGCCACGCCCCCAGTGACTTGCCTCCTCTACTAGACTTCCCTTCCGAAAGTCTCACCTAACCATAAATGTAGCAGTGGGATAATCCATTGCGAATATCATCCAACCATGACCCAGTCACCTCCCCAAATCCTTACTTATAAGTACAAGAGGTTTTGAGGGGGCATCTATATATAAACCACAACAATTAATACTGACACTGTGTATTCCAGTTACTTCTTCAGTTTCGGCACTTCCCTGACACTTTTTCAGATAGTTCCCAATCAGATCATCTCCCAGTTCTCAAATTCCTGGGCATCCTTATCTATTGGACACCTACCTCTTTTTAATAGATTATCTTTCACACTACTTTCATTGTTTTATTCAGGCATATTTTCTTTATTAACTTATCATTGTTTCTCAACCAAAAAAGCATACTATGAAGATGATATGGCAAAGGTGTTGGCATTCATTGTTTCATTTGTGCTTATTTAGCAGCATGCCATTTAGTAAACATTTCTGGTAAGTACTGGAGCCTCAGTTTTAGTGAAGAAAGGTGGGAAAACCTGTGCAGCAAAGCAAAGCCCTCATGTCTGTAACTTAGTCACACACATAGTCTGCAGAAACTCAGCAAGAGGGGAGATGTCTGGGACAAGATGTGACAGAAAAGCCAATGGAGAGGGAAGGGAAGAATTGATCTTCAGTGTTCTGATCACACCCCTTTCAAGTGCAGCTGCTGCTGGAACATGGAAAGGTGAGGCACTAGCAGCTACATTCAAAGTGTGCAGGTTGCTCAATTCCACGGTTTGACATAAGGTGCCTGATTCTAACCTCATCGCGTTTGTACACAGATTAAAGAACTGGCCCAGTGATGAAAGGCAACACTTAGAAATTCACTTGGGCTTTACTACTCTCTTCCCCACTTGACTAGGAAGTAAATTCTTAGAAGTGACTTAATATACTCTCTGATTTTGTCTGCCTATTTGTAAAATAAAGGATAACACAAAGCTTATGAAATTGTTGTGAGGATTAATTCTGCAGTATCAAAGAACAGGGTGGTAGAATTTCTTAGCTTGAACCTGTGACTTAGGTAAGTTACTTAGCCTCATCTGCTTCTGATTTTCCTGTCTTAGGTAGAATGTTAGTGTTGCTTTAGCTTGGATTTGCAGAGATTAAGTGGCTCAGTGCATGCAAAGCCACCTAGAATAGGACCTGGTTCATTTGAAGGCTTCACTAAGTTTTAGTTTCCACTAGGTTGATATACCTAAAGCAGTGTCTGACATTAGTAGGTATTTGCTCAGGAGTGTGTGTTATTAACTTATTAGTTAATAAATATTTGCTAATTTTTTTGTCCCTGAATTCTCTAGGAAGCAGAAATTCTTTCCCTTCTAAGTACTGGAAAGAAGATAAAACTGTTGCCCACAGAGTTGGGTTCTAAAATTCACACAAGCTATATCATAAATGTTATTGGTTATTGTCTTTCCCAGAGCCTCATTTTATTTCAGCTATAAAATTCTATGTTTAGAGATGATCTCAATGTTAAATATGCCTTGGAAACTGCTTTGGTTGGGATGTGTGCCCACTCACACTGCTTGGAATAGGCTTGAGTTAGGGCATCAACGTCATGTGAATGTGGGGGTCAATAGCTCACTTCTTAGGTACCCAGTACCTGCACTTTGACAAGGCCCTCGGGCGATTCTGCTGCTCTCCACAATGTGAGTAACTTTGAGCTGTGCATTAGAAGAGACTTTACAAAGACAGCGTTAGAGGCCAACTAACTTCTAACTAGAGCAGTAATTCCCAACTCATTCTATCTAAACACACAATTCTGGCTTCTGCTTCAAAAATTCTGAGTGTATTTATTTATTTATTTATTTATTTATTTATTTATTTATTTATTTATTTTGGTGGGTGGTGGGGCGTGAGACCTTTGAATCAGCATCTTTGAAAATACTTCAAGTGATTTTGGGTGAGACCTAAAGACTATTATACAATCTTATTATGCAAATGAAAAGGGGAGGCACATTGAGAAATTAAACAGTTTACCAAGGTCACAGAGCTAATTTAGTTTCCAATCCCAGTGCTCTGGGATGTAAGGATTGAGCTTATTCTAAATCATGTTTATTTTGTTGTGGATATTTTATTAATGAAGTTTTACAATTGCTCCCTCTAGGAAAAAAAAAAAAAGTCACAAAGTGAAACTATTTGAAGTACTTAGTTGTCTAATATATTTGCCCAAGAAGTATCCATGTCTTTGAGTATTAGGAAGCTGTTTGCATTTTGCTTCTGTGGTCTGTCAATGTTTGTTGAGTTACCTTCTTGTGCCCACCACTCAACGATTGCTTTCCTATATAAATGTGAGTGTGCTTGTTTAACAGGATGCCAAAAAATATTCTTCTGTAAGTTGTTTTGCAAGGTTACAGACATAATACCTGGTGCAGAGTTCCATCAAGAGAGTAAAAAAGAGCAACATGGTGGAAATAATGTTGGATGTTTCATGAAGCTGTTTGGTACATAATAGTTAGTCATTTCTGGAGTCACCAAGCCAGGACAATGTTTGCAAATAGATTTACAGTTTTAAAATATTGTACACTTAAGGGAAATATAGGAAGAAATCTTTTAATGTTATAGAAACCTAACTCAGCCCAGCATCTTCTTCACAGACATTCAAATAAGGGAGATTTTCATATATTTTCATTCCTCAGGAGTTCATTACAGCATATATAAATTAACCTACCCTTATATTTTAATTCCAAACTCCTTTACAATTATAAAATTATAATTGTATATAAAAATTATATATAATTATATAATTGAATTGAATTATAAAAAATGTACATTGAAAGGTACTTCTTGAGCACATATTAAAATGACTCCAACGCATTAGCTTAAATGCATACTAATGTTCTGTGTTACAAATCCGTATAAAGTATTTGTAAATAATTGCTAATTAGCTTTGTGTAGTATAAATTTAACTTTATATGCTATTTCGTAGTAACTTCCATACTAGCAGAATACATATTTTGTTGCCTTATTATTGTATAATTTTATTACCAAACATATGTAAAGTTTTAGAAAAATCACTAAAGAAAAAATAGAAAGAGTCCATAAGAAGTATCAAAACTACCAGTCACTATCTAAAAAAATGACACCAAAAATGAAAATATTTTTTGGTCTCTGAAGCAAGCTACTAATATCTTATTTATTTATTTATTTATTTACTTAGTCTTCTGTGTTTAGGACAAGGTCTGTAAGGTAGACTGGCCTCACAGTCATCCTCTTGTTTTCGCTTCCCAAGTGGTGGGTTTACAGGCTCGCCTCTCCACCCCCATTCTCAATCACTATCTCAGTGTACCCCAAGGGCAGCACCGGCACAGAAAACTGGGGAAGAACACAGCAACTGCACCTGCCTGAGCAGGTATTTACTTGGCTGAGCCATCAGGCTGAGCCAATATCTTTTATTTGTATGGATTACCATATTGTTGACATACATGTATTTATATACACATATCAGAAATAGAATGATAAGGTCTTTACAAAATCAAAAAAATCTCTAGGTACGTTTTTCTCTTTTTATGAGATCCTGAGTTTATGACACTTTTTTTTTTTAAAAGAATGATGATTAACGTTAGAATAAAAAGTTCTTTTCCAGAGTTTGTTTTCTTCACTAGGTAAAATTTATATTCTGACTGAAATGACAAAAGTGTTCATGAGTATTAAAACACTCATAATGAACACATACAGATCTAACTACTTTTGAAATATGGCTATAACAAATAGATGCAATTTTGATTTTCTGTTTTTTACTCACAGGGTAGAGATGATAAGTATAAAAAGCACTGAATGATGCGAAGTTGGTATATGTTTCAGACTGTGTGCACAGGAAAAGCTGCATGAACTTGTAAACATGTACTCATGTATTAAAAATCTTAGTGCAGTAGAACAAATGGGGGCTGCCTACCTGTCTCCCCACACAGCCCCAATGTTTCTCTCCATACTTCCCCCTCATTCAGTCTGAAGAATCTTACCTTTTGGGCATGAAGGTCAGGTTAGTGATAAGCAGCTGGGCTGAACCCATCTTGAGACATGATACGGCATGATTCTCAGGCAAGACATGGTAGGTCAGAGGCTTGGCTTTTGGTCATCAAGCTGCTGAGGGAGAGATTCAAAGTGGCCATTTGCGCTTCCACTTCTAAATATCCATATGTGCAATTCCCCCTGGAAACCTCTTTCCTTGATATTTTGTATGGCTGATTACTGCTCATTCTGTGGTGCTCAGCTCAAATATTATCATCTTAGAAAAGCCTTTTATATTTATGCAAATGTCAAGCTGTCTGCCCCACTGAACATCCCTCCATCTCTATCACTTGCTTCCAATCATGTAACTATTTTCTTTTTTTCAGAACTTTTATCACTAATATAATCAGAAATAGACATCTCAATGTCACCTCTTTCCTGTACCTCTGCATGTGTGTGTCTCTAAACTGAGCTCTGTGAACACTCATTATTCTCATGGCCTCCTAACCATTGCTTAGCACTATTTCAACCTCAGCTTCTTCTCCTCTTGCCATAATTTTTTAAATCCTGAGAGTAACTTGATTAGCCATATTGTTTAGTGAAACCATGTCAAATGAAGGCAATCAGCTTAAGTGTCCTCTAACCTCTAGTCAGGAGCACACTGCTGTGTAATGGGATACAGTTGTCCTTTTCACTTTTTTGTTTTTTTTTTCAGTTGGTTCTGCATTAGCAAAGTGGTTTTCAGTGTGTGGTTACTTCTGCATGATTCCCATTTTCTTCCATGGTGGTGTCTCCTGTACTTGATTTGGGTGGACTCGGGCCCTTCCTTGTCGTTATCATTTTGTATGGAAGTTATCTCTGCACTTTGGTGAAGTTATGCTGTTAGCATCTGTGGGAGTTTGGTCTGGATCCCCCAAGTTGGTTCCCCTCCAGAAGTGCCTGGCTGCGTGTCAGAGCTCAGGCTGCTGGCTGCTGTGAGGCCCAGTGTGTCAGCACTCTAGGTGGAGTTGGAGCTCTGGAGCTGAGGGGTCCCGGTAGGCTCTTGGGCCAGATGGGTTGCCAGACAAGATGCCAGATGGGTTCGGGACTGAAGCTCCGGCAGGAGGAGCCAAAAAAGGGGGAGGTGGACCGAGGGTCCTTATCCGGCAGGCATGTGGGCCAGACGGGTTGCCAGAAGAAACACCAGATGGGTTGGGGACTGGAACTCGAGCAGGAGGAGCCAAAAAAGGGGGAGGTGGACCGAGGGTCTTTACCCAGCAGACACGCGGGCCAGACGGGTTCGGAACTGGAAGCGTGTGGTTTCTAATAAGCCATGTCAAATATTACCTGGAACTATTTAGAAATGCAAATTCCTTAGGCTCTAATCCAGTGCTACTAAATCAGAAATTGGGTATTTTAATAATCAGCAATATAATTTACTTTGTCTTGATAACCTTTCTAGAACTACTAGGTATCTGAAGACAATGATGGCTGCCTACTTTCCTGTTCCCCAATATTCCTTCCAGAAAAAAAAAAAAAAATGAAATAAGGAAAATGTAGAAAGGTAAATAAATGAACAACAACAAAAAAACCCATGCCTTATTTATAAGCTAAAGACATAAAATGCCCTAACCTCAAAATAACTATAAATTTACAAAGAGACAGAGCTTAATATCCGTCTATTATTTCTTGGGTTCCCAACATTGCCTGACATCACTGCAGATATTTATGGCATGCAAAGTGAGACTGAGAAAAACTAAAAGGAGTTTGGAAAGGGAAGCCAGTGGAGGAGCCTTGGCTCCACCTAACTCTACCACCAGGGAGACCTGAGTCTACTTCAAGGCTAATATTATGATAAAAGTATCATGGCAGATGAGAGCATAGATCACAGGAGGCTGGACTTAAAAGCATATGCAGCTTAAAGATGTAGAGTTCAAATATAAATCCTGGAAGAGGAAAGAAGCAAACATCTAAGATTTACAATAATAGGAAAAAAGATGCAGAAGAAAATTGAGCTTTATAATTCAAAAGTCAAACACACACTTCACAACCTTCTGCCTCACTGAAAACAACATTCATTAACTTAATTAGTGATGGAAAAGAGTCCATTACACTAGGGAATTTGTAATGCCATTTGTAATTCCATAAAAAAACTGAACATGAAGATTTATATGTTCATATACAGGTACAGTTAAATAGAAAATGACTAAACACATTTTTAGTAAGAGATCTGAGTGTAAGTACATCATTTTAAAATATAGGACGTAGATCGCATTACTCATTGCTGAGCCTATTAACATCTTAAGCAGGAAAACTGTCTGAGAGCTGTCTGATAAATTCCCAAAAAATTTAGCAGCCCTCCTACGTTTTATTTGCTGGTTGCCAGTATAAACACTATCCTCGCTACTATTGAAATTGCCTGTAGGGATCATTATGTGTCTGCTCTGAGGCCAGCGTGTCAGTTGGAAAGCATCGGTGTATATCAAAAACTAAAGTACAGGTAGTGCTAAAGGTAGAAGATCAACTTACAGTGTTACACATTGTGGCAAATTAGAGATAATATGAAGAAAAAGAAATGAAACAATTTTCTATTTAGGCAAATAAAGTTAGTTAAAGAGTACTAGTAAAAAATTATAGACCAGATAATAAACTGTGAAACAGAAAATAAATTAATCAAGTGCACTAAATTATAAGCACAATGCTAGAACAAAGATAAAGTAATTTTAACCTGCTATCCTTTTTTAAATTAAGAGCAAACAACACAAATACCATAGGGGTGAAAATGGGAGTGAATATAATTATAAAATGTTAATACCAAATATATTGGTCATATTAATAAAAATGAACAGCTTTAACCCACAAGTTATAAAAAGATCCCTAACCAAGCTAGCAATCTAAACACAAAGTATATTTTGGATATGTAGAACCAAGAAGTTCTATAAACCCAAAACAAAGAAGTTAAGGTGAAAACTAAGTGATAAACAACATATACTAGGTTAAAAAAAGGGGGGGGGGAGAAATAAGGAACATTATCCCGATATTATAAAAGGTAAAACTGAAGCCAAAGAAATTGCAAGAATATTTTTAATGACAATATAGATTTCCCTACATGCAGGACAGGCAACTGGAATGGAAGTGCTCAGAACTCTGGGTAATGAGCCTGGCCAGAAGAATCCAGCTTCCTGCTCCATCCCCCACATGAAGCACCTGGGACCTAGAGCAACACAGGGTATACCAACTCTATCAGAGGGAAACATTTTACATACAAACCCTCAGTTTGTGTTTTGTTCTGTTATAGAACTGTGGACTTTGCTCCTATGATGTAAAATACAAAACCAATAGCTGCCAACATTTATCAACTTCTAAATTTTGTTTGATGTTAGCAGGATTGCTAATTGTCCTACTGTAGCTAGGAAACCATGTCTGTTTTAACCACTTGTTCTCCCTTGGGAAACACTGGGGTGATAACCTCACCAAAGCCCTAAACCTAAAAAGACAGGAGAGTACCAAACAGAATCCAACATCTTAGTCTCAATTAATTGTAAAGCCAAAATTTTACCTACTATCAACATTTTATAAAGAGCATCACAAATAAAAATTAAACATTCTTTCCGAAATAGAAAATGATAAGACCAAGGAACAAAATGAAATCTGTAGCCCACAGCCCACCTAGAAAAAGTTCAGGTGACATGAACGTAGAAGAAATTGTAAGTCACAAACCTGAAGTCTTGGAATAAGTAGCAACTAAGACAAAACAACTTTAGGCCACTATAGAGTAAATCAGACCAGAAATAATCTCTCAAGTTAAAGAAAAAATATATATATAACCATAATGAAAGAGTTGCTAAGCATTTCTAAACCAGACATAGATTTAAAAAATAGAAGAACATAGAAAAATTATTTAAACATTGAATGAAAAATATAGGATAGAATTAGAATTCATGAATCAAATTCAAAGAGATGTGCAGGAAATTAAAAATTCCATTAAAAGCTGGCAAAACAGTTTGAATGAAATTTATGACCCATGTTCAGACATTGAACACATCTTTGCAATGAGCAAATATGAAAGGTAAGATCTCTTAAAAATAACAATGAACCAGGAAAGAATAGTTCAACAGCTACAAGATAATCCAAAGATGAACAAAATAAGACTAACATGCATCAATGAACAAGAAAGAGTCAATGCAAAGGTATAAAAAGGATACTTACAGAAGTAATAGCAGAAAACTTTCCCAGTGTGAACAAGCAATGTGACATCCAGTGACTGAGGCATGTAGAACTTCAAATAGAATCAACCAAGATAAATCTATACCCAAGTGTATAATAATTGATATCCCAGAAATTCAGTGCAAGAACAATGTATTAAAAACTGTTAGAGAGTAGAAACAGATCACATATATGTGAAAACCCATCAGAATCACAGCAGATTTATCAACACAAATCATCAAGTCAAGGAGGGCTTGGAGCAAAGCACTTCAAGACTTCCAACAAAACAACTTCAAATCCAGATTTATGTGCCCTGCAAAACTATCTTTCAAAATTAATGGAGAAGTAAAATACTTCCATGACAAAGAACAACTAAAAAACTGATGACAACTAAGCCCATCCTCCAAAGAATACTGAAACATTAGTGAAAGACATAATAATGACCATAATTCTAAGAACAACAGGAAGAAATCACCAAGCAGGGCAAGCAATTAAACACAGGGGTAAAGTAGGGACCCAGCAGCAGGAAAGTAACTTTACAAAGATAAGTCAATCCGTATCAGTTATCATTGTCAATAGAAATGGACTCAATTCACCAATTATAAGAAATGGACTGGCAGAGTGGATCAGTGAAACAAATTTCAACAATTTACTACATAGAAGAAATACATTTAACTCCAAAGAAAATTTGTTATTGTTTCACTCAGGAAGAAAGCAGGTGCTGGACCTGATTAGAACAAGCTTACCCACTCGCTGCTGTCTGTGTCTTTGCATGCATTAATTCATTTCTGAGATTTAAATGACACAATGTGTGTAAAAGTTTCCACCAAGCCTGATACAGTGTTAAGTAAATAGTGGTACTCCTCTCAATTAAAAAAAAATAATCATGCAAAGATCTGAATCCCCAAATAGATTGTTACTGTGTATCTTCTTCAATCAATCTATAGTTTGAAGAAAAAATGCAATTTTTTTATAAAGCAGAGAGCACTATTCATGCCTAAGAAATCTTTGTTATCCTTGTATTTCCACCCTTTAGCACCTTTTGACAGTTTTCTCCTCAGAAACAGAGAATCTGTAGTATCTGATCAATATAAACAAGGGGCCGAGTTCTTGAATCTCCAGCAATGCCAAGCTACTCATCTGATACAAAGAGAACAGCCCTGGGCTGGCGGTGCCCCCCGGATCATTGTGGTGATTGCCAGTGGCAGCAGTTTAGCAGCATTTTGAAAAACCTGGCTTGGAGTCAGGCCATTTTATTTAAGGAAGGAATGAATTTTGGATGAAATACATTCACAAAAGCAGTAATGGTTGTGGTTGGCGACAAAGGAGAGACTTCAAGAAAAGTGGGCCAGCAGAAGGGCATTTCCTTACCCTTGCTAATGAGGTCTATGTTGAGAGCAACCGTGAATTTGGAACAGCAGACCTGCTGTTAACAAAATGCTTACATGGACTGCAAAGCTGGGAAGCAAACCAGATAGCCTTGTTTCCT
This sequence comes from Myocastor coypus, assembly GCA_004027025.1. Taxonomy (NCBI): domain Eukaryota; kingdom Metazoa; phylum Chordata; class Mammalia; order Rodentia; family Myocastoridae; genus Myocastor; species Myocastor coypus. Next base: position 63,044 of record PVJA010001165.1, read on the forward strand.
AAGGGGCAATGAGCACGTCTGCCTGTGCTCTTCCAAACTTGTAGCTGCTTGGGAAATTTCTGAAGTTGCCTTGTATTTTTGGAAAGTGGGGAATTAAAAAAAAAAATCCTGGGAAGCCATCCAAGTTTTAAAAACATCTTTTTTCATGAGCCCACCTGCTGTGATTTAAACTCTGCAAAGAAGGACAATCAATAGCTATTTTTAGATATTTAACAAACCATGAGATTGGTAATTAACCACAGACAAGTTTCTGAGGAGAGTTTGTTTCTACAGCATATGATGGGGGCATTTGCTTAGGATTCTCCCTCCAGAGGCAAAAGCACATTTTAATCCTGTCAGCCATGGGTAGAGATCATGATAATCTGTCTTCTGTAAAGTGTTTCCCTACCTTCTTAGTACAATATGACAGAATGAAAGAAAAAGAACTGTTGCAAAAATGTCCCAGACAGCACCAGATCATTGGTGTGTCCTATTGGAATATAAAGAAAACAAGGTAAACATAAAAGACTGATGAATTCATACTGGAGATACATTTGTTTGAAGGTTCTTTCTTTCTTTCTTTCTTTCTTTCTTTCTTTCTTTCTTTCTTTCTATCAACTGAGAGTAGAAGGTAGAGTCTCCACAACTTTATATGGTCTCTGTCAGAAATATCCCATTTTCTTGTAATTGCAAGATCTGCTTCAGAGGCATGGAATTCATAGGAGAGGAATGCCAGGACATTAGCACATTGTGAACATCTGACCCCTGATTTGGGGAAATGATGAAAAATTAATGGGTGCAGATGTGCCCATCCTGCAGTGGACAGATGTTCACTTTACACACCATTTAGAATTCCCTGGTGTGTTTGACTACAAGATGATGAATACAACAGTTCAGTGATACAAAGCTCAGCAAAACATACTGGAAAAATAAAAATTTATTGTGCACCATGACAACTCTTCTGCAGCAGCTGGAACTTGTGTAACCATGAGCACACTGATGGGCAAGGAGGTGATTCTTCATGAGTGAATGTCACTGTCACACTGATTGGAAATATCATGCCCTGTGCAGCAGACTCAGCAGAAAGCTGGTCACTTTTCAATGTGTAGTCAGAAACCAGAGCAAGTGTAAGCTTGTATTAATATGATGACCTCTAGCTACTTTTTTAGCGACATATCGCATGATATTATTATCAGACGAGTATATGCCCTTGGTACTGTATGTTCTGTTGTTTTGTTTTTTAGGACTGGGAAATACTATGCAATGCCTAATAAACATTCTGTTAGATATGTTTTTCTTCTACAACCATCCAGATTATTTTTGAGATAATTTCCAAACAGGAGAAAGTTGATAATGTGAACATGTGTACCCAATTAGTTTAAATCTAATGCAATAAAGAATAAAGTATAACATGAATAAAAAACAAAATAAAAATTATAACATTGATTCTCTTGTCATTTAATAAGTAGTCTGTGAAACCTACTACATGCCAAAGGATATACTGAGAACAGCAACAACACGTAATAGGCAATATGTAATAATAATGAATTACATATGAAATAAAGATAAATAGTATTACTAAATATTTAGTGCTATCTATCTATCTATCTATCTATCTATGTCAATTCTTTTATTTTGCATTTTAGGAAAGGGTCTACAGGGTGTTCAGGGTCTCACTACTAGATCGGACTTGTAGTGAGCCTGTTTACAGATTTCCAAGAGCAGGGATAGTTACAGTAGTATAATGGTGAGCATAGCTGCTTTCCAAGAGCTGGCATTAAAGTTGTGTGCCACCTGCCCAATGTTACTTGCCCTCTCAGCATGCCCCAGGGCTTGAGCTGGCACAAAAAGCCAGAGAATTGAGTTCCAGATCCCTGTGCCTGCTTGTAGGTGTTTTAATCTGTTGAGCTATTTGGTTGGCCCTTTTCAATTCTCATACATAGTATTTGTGTATTATCTGGGTCTTTAATCCTCAGTTATTTATGTACCTATATATCACTGTGCTATAAATTTGAATAATATTCACAATAGTATTTCAAAAGAAAGGATGCCAATATGATCTGAAACATATTTTCTTTTTTGTGGAGGAGAAAAGCCAGAGAAAGAGAAGACAGAGTGGAAGAATTTATGCAAACGATTAACCTGAAGGAAGCTCTGTAATGAAGAATAACCTTATGGCTGTTAGGGTCAGGGGAAGCAGTAGCTCAGGCAATGAGAGGCTACTTGACATTTTTTGGATATTAAAGGAAAGTGATCCAGTCGGTTTTAAGGAATCACATCCCCAATTAAAACTTACATCTATGAGCACCATATCAAGGGAGGCATGGAGATGAAAAGAAGCATGTGGAATGATTCTCAGGTGCCTTAGATATGACTATATCTTTGAGTGAAGCAAAAAGCTACATTTCTTTCTAGGTTTCTCAGCCTTGCATGCTGAGTTTGGATCTAGAACTAGTTGACCTTACCTTGTCCAAATTCAGCTATATTTCACTACAAGTAGAGCACTTAAGATGTCACTTTCATAAAAACAAAGCCTAGAAAGAGTATCTCCATTTACGGCACCAGGATTGAATTCAGGCCCTTGCACTTGCCAGGCAAGTGCTTATTCTCCTGAGCTATTTCCCCAGTGAGTATCTACGTTTAAAGGTGAAAAAAAAAAAAAAGAGAGAAAACAAACATATATATCAGTGGAACAAAAGGCTTGCTGATGAGATAATAGCTTTAGGTCCTCTCCTAAAAGTCGAAACAGTGGAAGATGCTTAAACAATGTGAGAATTAATTAATAGCAATGTCCTGACTAGCAATTACAACACTAGAAATTTATATATAAAAAAAAAAAACAACAACAAAGAATATTTGGAACCCACTTCTTGTAAGATAGGGCAGACTTCCCTGTAGCTGAAATAGTTATGTGCCTTCTTGTATAAGGACAAAGAAGTGGAATTAACTAGACAGCTTGAAAATTCCTGAAATGGGATCCCAAAATGGGCTCTGATGAGTCTAAAAAAGATGAACATTTAGTAAAATACACATTATTATTCCTTCTTTGACAATTTCTTGACGGACCAAATAGCTAAGTTTTATTCCCCTGTGTTCCTTTCATCACTGTATGATGTCTTTAATTATTTCCTTTTCAAATGAGTTATTTTAGTTTATTTAAATTTATAGTCATGATTTAGGTATTGCCTTAGTTACTTTTTACTCGTTGCTGGGACAAATACCCGACACTCAAAATGAAGGGAGGAAAGGTTTATTAGTTCACAGTTACTGAAGGTTTCAATCATATTCAGCTGGCCCAAGGCTGAGTAGAACAGGGCAGAGAGAATCCAGTTCATGGTGGCGGCACAGCAACAATCGTGACAGAGGTAACCGACCAAACAGGGGAGCAGAGAGCAACAGTTCGCGTCTGTCTCTCTGCCTCTCTTTCTCTGCCTCAGGCTACACCCATAAGCTCAGAAGTACTTAAAATACATAATCTCAGGGATCATGGATCAAGTCTCAAACTCTAGATCAGTGCTAAAATACATAATCCCAATGACTTATGAGTCAAGTCTCAATCTATAGAAGTCCCTGCCCAATGACTGCATGAGGCTTTGGGGGGGACAACTAGACATAAACCATAACAGGTATACATGGTGATCATGTTCATTATAGGGAATTTGTAACTGCACATGGTTTATCTCGATTCCTGTTCTTTCTCCCCATTCCCTTCTCTTCCTTTCATACCTGCTTTTCCTTATCATTCACAAAGCTCTGTTTTCATTTTATCTTTCTTTTCTAATTTTCTCTTCCTACCTTCTCTCTTCTCTCCCTCTAGTTCCCTTTTAATTTTGAATAATTTCTTTCTATTGAACAATATCTATTGTATGTTTTGATTCTTCATTATATTTTCAGTTTCTCACTCTACAGAGATACTTGGATATGTACACATGTGTGTCTCACTCATGACTATGGTGTCAAGGTCCATCCATGTAGCCATGAATATCTCAATTTTGTCTCTATACCCCATTATATATAAATCAAAACCACATCTTTTTTAACCACTCGTTGATTAATGGACATTTGCTGTTACAAACTGTGCCACTATTAACATGATTGCACTTATATCACTGTAATGTGAAGCTTTTATGGTTTTCCAGGAAGATTTTCAGAATGAGAATAGCTGAATCAAGTGGACATCTCATCCTATTTTTTGAGGAATCTCTACATTGATTTTTTTCAGTGATTGCATCAGTCAACACCCCCACCAACAGTACAGAAGAGTTAGTTTTTCCGGCATTTGTTTAGTTATTTTCTTGATACCTACCAGTTTTTATTGATGAGAAGGTTTCCCCATGTTTTTTTTTTTTTAATTTTAATTTCTCAAATTATTTGTGCTGTTGAACATTTTTTCATGAATTTATTTGTTGTTTATCTTTCTTTTAAGAATTACCTATTCAGCTCAGGTACCAATTACTGGATTAGGACTTTGAATTCTGAGGATCTGTTTTTCTAATTTTTAATTTTAATTTTTATTCAGTTCTTTACATGTTTTAAATATTAGCTCTTAGTATGAGGAACAACTGGCAAAACATTTTTCCCATCCTTTGACTTTCAGTCTGTCAATTTGTTTTTGGGTTAAATATGTTTCTTGTAAGCAACATATTGTTGGCTCTTCTTTCTTGATCCACTCTACCTATTTTGATTGGTGAATGGAGACCACTTGTATTGAGGAATATAATTCACATGTATTGTCTTATTCTTGTCTTATTATTTTTACTGTTGCTTCCCTGCTTTTCCTTTATTTAATTGCTTGGTATGCACAGTGGCCTCTTTCTATTTGTATTCTTGGATTTATTCACAGTGATATCTCTCTTTTAGATATCTTTCAGAGCACACTGAAAGTGATCATGAATTTCTGCAGTTGTTCTTTGTCATGGAATTATCTTATTTCTCCGGTGATTTTGAAGGGCAGTTTTGCAGAGTACATCAATCTGTATTGGAAGTTATTTCTTTCAGGTCTTGGACTATTTCATCTAAGCTTTCTTTGGCTCCAGGGTTTGTGCTGACAAATCCACTTGTAATTATTATGAGCTTTCCTTTATAGATGGGCGTTGTCTCTTTTCTCTAACAACATTTTTTCTAATATATTTGTACTATGCAACTCGTACTCATATTGATCACTCATAGTGATCCTTTCAGCCTCCCAGCACTGAGATTACAGGCATGCACCACCACACCAAGACTCAGTTGCTAGCTTGGCTCCTCTGAGGTTAGGGCTGGCACAGCATGCAGTACTGGTGATTGAACCCCAGTCCCTGAGTTTGCCTATGGAGGATCTTAGTCTGCTGAGCTATTTTTTCAGGCTCTTTCTAATAACTTTTAATATTCTATAACATTCTATTCATGTGCTGAATTTTGAAATCTTGATCATTATATATATTTTTGTAGATATGATTTGGTCATAGCCAGTTAGAGTTCTATATGCCTCACTTACTGTATGTCAAATTCATTTTCCATACTTGGGTACATTTTTGTCATTACTTCTGGGAACATTTTCCTTTTGTAATTTGTATTCTTATGTATTTTCATTGACTTCAAACAATTCTATATTATTCTTGTTTGCAACATCTTGCAGCTGTTGGATTTTTTTCTTGATCCCTCGCTATTTATTGTTTTGTGTGAATAAAACTTCATTTTCTCATTTTTAAAGAGAATAAAATATAGTAAAATATGTTAAAATGGTACAGAATGTTACTAAACAAAATGATAAGAATTCAACATAGTTATATTTCATATTGCTGTCCTCATATTGGTTGTCCAGACTACCAGATATAAACATGGAAAATTGGCCCCAAAATTAAAAAGAGTAGAGTAAAAAATTTAATCATCAACCATTCCTTTCTTTAGATCAACAGAAATCAGCAATACAATTATCTATGCTATCATATGTGTGTGTGTATATTTCTTTTTCCTTTTCTTTTTTTTCTTTGTCCTCATTCCAGTTTTTCCTTTCCATTAAATAGTTTCTTTCCCTTTTATAGTATCTATTATAGCTTTCAGATTTTATTTTCAGTTGCAGATTCTTACATAGAGACATAATATGATGATTACACAAGCAGGTGTGATTTATTTCACTTAAAAGCATGATCTCTAGTTGCATTAATTTACCTATAAAAGCCTCAAGTTTATCTTTTTAATAGCTGAATAATATTACATTTTATTAAAAAATATAAAATTTTTATTCATTCCTGTGTACAACGACTGTGGTAATCTGTGTGCAGATTCCTAAAATAAACAAACAAACAAACAAACAGAAACTATGATTAAAGGTCCCATTCAACACAGCTATCAGAAGAATTAAAAATATCATACAGTAGCAATACACATATATCCATGTTTATTGCAGTACAATTTAACATCCCTCATCATTTTTAAGAGAGCTGATTTTTCAGGATTTCAAGCTGTAATACTATCTTCAAGGCCTGAAATTCTGCTTAACTTTTGTACATATAGTTTTGCTAATTTTCAATGAAATTGTTAATTTCCTGTATATCTGTTTAAATCTGTTTCATGGATTCCATTTCTTTCCAATGTTGGGCATTCACATTTCAATATTTTCTCTTTGTTCCTCTAGGTATTTTATCTCCATTTTGCACAGCTTGCTGTTCTCTCTTGTCCCATGTCAGTGGTTACAAGTCTGTTTTTTGCTGGTGGTCACACACTGAAAGGACTGTTGACTTCTAGGCCCAATGGTGCCTGTTTCACTGGCCACTGGTAACAAGAGGGGGAAGCACATTAATTCCCCAGTCTTCATACTCACTGCTGCAGGATACAGCTGTTTTTGCATCCCAAGTCACTCTCCTCATGGATGCAACTCTTCCTTCTCCAGTAGAGAAGGAAATGGTTGTGTTGTTTCATTAACCAACATCAATGCCGTGGCTGATTCCCAGTTTTATTGTCCTTAGTGGTTCCAGCTAGCAGTTTTGGCGTTCAGTACAGAAAGAGAATACAACGCTGGCGAGATGGTTCAGCAATCTAAAGAGCCTACTTAGGAAAGCTTAGGCAACTGCAGAGACTGCAGTTGGATCCTCAGTACTACAGGATGCACCTGTACCACCCCCAGGGCAGGCTGAGCTGGCCATAATATAAAAGAAAGACAAAGAAAAGGCAAATAAGTAAATAAGAAGAGGAGGAGGAGGAGGAGAATCTAAACAAGACGAAAAGTTGGGGTCCAATCAAGGAAGTAGTTATTTACCCCTGTGTGTGCCAATGACAATTGTTCCCTGGCTGCATTTTCCTGTAGGAAATCAAAAGAGTTGAGGAACCTTATAATCTGTCCTACATAGACAGAGTTTATCACACACTTTCAGTCTCTCTGTTTTTTGGGAGAATTTCCTGGAAATGTGGATTTCTGCTCTGATCCTGCTGGTAATGAATCCATAGGTATACCAGAGGGCAGGAATATTGTTTTATCCTATGGCTATGTTTTGCTCAAACTTCAAGTCTCTTTCAGATTCATTTTATGTCATTATATATGCTGCTTCTTTTCTTGTTTGTGTTTTTAGTTGATTTTCTCTAAGAATCTCCAGTATGACTTTTCTATTCCACTAATTTAAATCCTACACTAAATTATTTATTCGACAGCTATTGTGATGAATCCAATTACAGTGGTGCCTTGGATCATGAACTTAGATTCCTCCATGATTTTGGAAAAATGGCCAGGTTTGTATATGTGTGGGTAACAGAGCTTTAGTTGTGCATGTCACCTGACACAGAGTTTCCAGACACAAACTTATGCCAAGTGTTCCTGTGTGCAAACTAGAACTGTTTGCACACAGAAGCATTCATGGACAGTGGCACCACTCTAGCTTGTTTATTTTGTTTTACTGCCTCATAAAAAGATATAATGGAGGAGGGCAGAGACCTCCTTAGTAGAAAGTCTTACTTTTCATATAGTGGTGTTTACTAAGTATATGTAGAAAGTAGTATTGCAGTTATGTGAATAAAGTGATGGAATAAATAAGACACTACATGAGAGAAGATCCTTTCTTTTAGCATGCAAACTACTTTTAAAAGTCATTTTGAAATTATTTAAAATTTCCACTGGATTTTGCAGTGAGGTGGAGAATGAGGCAGCTGCAAACTGTCCTCTGAGTGACAGCTCAATGCATGTGCTCACCAGCCTCCTCTCAGGTTTCTTGTAGATCATTAAGTATCTTCTGGTGTGATCCTTTTTGCTTGAGTAGTTGGCTGCTGTTCCTGAAATTATTATTTTTCCCTCTTCTACTATGCCTATCCAATGTGGCACTTATACTTTAATGTCTTACAGATAAAATAATCTCTGTCAGGCTGCACTTCTCCTGCCCAAAAAAGCTTTACTGCTTCATAAAATCCTGTAATGCCCCAGTGTTTAAAGAAGATCTATCACTCTATCAGCGAGTCTTTATGGGCTCTGTGCACATTTTTTTCTCTTTTCTTTGCAATGCAAGGTTGGCTTCTGAAGCAAAAAAGGCAGAGATAAATGGATCTACATGTGCTAACAAATGTCAAGAATCCAGCTCAGCGTTATACCGAGGTCATATTAAATAGCTAATGCAAACTGTGCTCCATACCTCAGGAGACAGTTCTAAGCACCCCCAAAGGACTAACATGCAAGACTAGGATTCCCTGTTACAAGCAGCTACTGCAAGATTGCGCCATATCTTCTGGTTTAGAGTAAATGTTGATGCTTTCTGTATTTCTGTTTTCTTTCACCTAACAGACACTTAGAAGCCTAATGTTTGCTGAGTCCAGTTGGTGGACAGGGGTCTCTGGGTACAAACTGCTGCCTGCCATCTGTTCTACACCTAAGATCTCTTTAAGGCTGTAAAAGCCTTAAAAAGCATCTTCTGGGCTAGTGAGATAGCTCAGTGGACTAAAGCACTTGCTTAGCGAGGGAGCAGGGGCCGAGGTTCAATCCCTGGCACCACAAGTCATGCATGTCCTGCCCCTGGGGCACGCTCAGATGGAGACTGAGACTAGGCCTGGTGGCTCGGGCCTGTAATCCCAGTGCTTTAGAGGCTGAAAAGAGAATGGTCACTATGAGTCAAATTTACTCATAGTGAGACTCTGTAGACTTTGTACTAAATGCATGATAACGTAAAATAAAATAAAAGCAAATTAAGTTTAATTTAAAAAAAATCTTCTGAAAGTATAAGCTGAAGAGAAAACTGTCACATTTCCAGAAAAAAATAACATGCCTTTCCTCCATAGTCTTAAAGATGGAATTAGCTAGAAGTGACAGATTTCTGTCAAGAATGTATGTGAGTACTTGATCATACACAGATGTGTGTAGCTGGCACTGCATCAGCAGTTATACATGCGACTCAGATGGGCCCAGGCAAAGGTTCTGTCATCCGGAGCCAGAAGATCTTAAGCTGTTGCTTCTCTATGCAGGGGTGCCAATTCTCTATCTACTGAAGTGTCTCAGTTATCTCTCTGCTGGGACAAAATACCCAACACCCAGGATTAAAGAAGGAAAGGTTTGTTTAGCTCACAGTTTGTGGAGGTTTCCTTCCACACTCAACTGGCTCTAAGGCACAGTGGCACATGGCAGGGAGCAGCAGTTCATAGCTAAACAGTGAAGCGCAAAGGGAGGAGCAGCTGATGACTGTCTCCTTTCCTTGTATTATAAATAGACTACCCTGGGGTGGGGGTTTAAAGCTACATAATATCTGAACCGGATGAGGATGTTTACAAAGCAACAACCCTAGTTCCCTACTGAGTCACTTAATTAAACTTCTAAACTTCTCAACTTGACACTATGTATCAACCAGTAAGCATGGATATGATGTGGGCATAGCTGGGTCTCCTGTCATCCTAAGCATATACTGAATTTGTGCCACACTCCCCACTCTCTAAGAAGTTGCCTTGGAACCTTGCCTTTAGAGGATTTTAAGGAGTAAAGGACCATCTGTTTTGCACTACTGAGCAGTGTGTTGCATTAGGTGCAGAGGGTGTATTAAGCAGTTTGTTTATTTATGCTTTTTGTTTTTTTAGCAACTGTGGTGAATAAGCATAGGACACAACATTTGAAAATGGAGTTGATGCAGGGCTACTCAGATAATTCTAGGCAAAGAATGTAAACAAATAACAGAAAATTGCAAACTTGAACCAGACAGCTCATCCAGGGGCATGGCTTTGAAATGTGATCTAGACACAAAATCCTCATGGCTGTAGCCTCTCAATGTACCTACAGCAAGCAAAGGCATCTGAAGCAGTCACGGCTTGTTCCACTCAGATGCAGAATTACAAAATTAGGACAGACACATCTACTTACAACCAAAGTATTTAGTGTTGAATTTGAAAGTTGTGGTTTTAAAAAAGAATAAGCAAGGGCCAACCAAATAGCTCAGCGAACTAAAGCACCTGCTTAGGCAGGCATGAGAACAGGGATTCGATGCTTAGGGTGCTTTGCCAGCCCTGCCTCCAGCGTGCACTGAGATGGCAACTGAGACTGGGCATGGTGGTGTGCACCTGTACTCCCAGGGCTTGGGAAGCTGAAAACAAAAGGATCACTACAAGTCTGATCTGTGCAGTGAAACCCTGTAGACCCTGTAGTAAATACAAAAGCAAGCAAACAAACAAGCAGCATAAGCAGCAATGTCTTTGGTGTCCAGATGGTCAGAAAGGCCCCTCCCATGCCTGCTTGGAACCATCTTCTTCAAGGGTCAGATGAGCAACAGGCAAGGGGAGGAAAGGTAGCCCATGAGCCAAAAGGCAGCTTCTGGCAGTGCATGTTTCCTGTTTTGCATTGTGAAACTATATTCTTCCAGTTTTAGGTTCCTGTTACAAGAAAAATGTATTTGATCAGGGGAAAGTATAAAAAAAATAGTATCTTAGGTACTTCCCAGATCATTGCTGCAAGAAAAACGCTGTGTTCCAGGGCTTCATGGCTTGTAAGTCATTATTCTTTCGGCAGGCAGAGTGTAGTCTCCCATCAAAGGAAGTTGACTAAGGAGAAAGCGATGCTCAGAGAGTGTGACTGGAAAGGAAAACCTTCCACAAGCTTCGTTGTGACGCTTTTTGTCTATATTCACTAAAGCAGCAGTGAAAGGTAAAAGGCTACTATTTGTCATATGATTAGCACTGAAATTCTAATCAATATTATGCAATCTCTAAAACTAGTATCAGAACTGCAGCTGAAACATTCTGAGTTGTAATGAAAGTGTGAATGCATAGGACTCTAGCTCCAATGTCAGCCTAACTGCTGAAAACCTAAGAGCTTGACACCACAGACTATTTGTGTGAGCAGTTTTTCCTCACCCATGATAATGAGCTCCATTTTGGTTGTTTTCTGTCAAGGAAATTATCACACAACAAATGTGTTACACCTTGCCTGATGACTAGCTGTCAGAGTAGGTGCAGAAATTTGCTGTCCTGAGCACTAGGCAGTTAGTTCTGAATCTGCATCCTGTTATAATGTGGTCTGATTAATCTGCTGCCCAGAGAGGCTTTCTAGACATGAGCTTTCCCTCATCTCTCCACGGGGTGTGTAAGTTGAGCCTGCATCCTGAATGAGCACTGGCTCACTTCAGTGTCTGGAGTCTGGCCCTAGCCTATGACTTCACTCCTCTCCTCTTCCTGTCTCTGGGTAGATCCTGTTTACATAACTGTCAGGTCATGTCGGGGACCCACATTCTTCAGAAAATGTGTTTCCTTTTGCGTGTGTGTGTGTGTGTGTGTGTGTGTGTGTGTGTGTGTGTGTGTGGTGTTGGTCCAGGGGATCCGAGACCAGAACCTCACACATGCTGGGCAAGGCTCTTCTTTTGAACTATGCTCTCAGCATAGTTGAGAACTATGAACACAAAGAACTTTTCATGTATCAAGGTGATGAGTGTTTGGTCCTGATTATTTGACTATCTCAAAATTTAGCACTAAAAGATAGTCCAGAGTTGTAGGGGAACACTCTGTCTCTTTAAATGTAGAGGCTTGAATTTGTCTGCATAATTAAAGCATAGTTATTAAAGTATTTCCTCATAGATTATTTGCTGGAATAGTGACTTTTAAGGAGTCTGATGCTAAAGAAGAGCAAGAAAATTGCCATCTGGGGAAGATCATATTCTTCTGGAGAGGGTGATTATAGTAGCTGAAAGATGAGGAGGAAAACGGACATCCAACTCCAGCTGTCTTTGTCATTCATTGGAAGCTCCATGATTATGTGATAAAGTCTGTTATTTGCAAAACTATTTAGAGTAATGTTTATGGAGCTCTACTGTTAAACTGAAATTCTTTCGTGGATGGCAACATGACATGCGGCACAAACTGTGCTTCTTCAAAGAATTCAGCTCTTCTGTGGCTTCCTGAAAGCCAGCAGCTCTGGCACGGACTTTACACTTCTTCCACTTTGCACTTCTAATCACTGTCCTTTTGGGAAGTGGCAGATGGTTGGGCCTCATAGAATATGACAACAACCAAGGCAGCAGAGGAAGGCAAGGATGCAAATCATTGTCATATACTTTGTCTTTGGTGATATATGAGGTACCTTGAAAACCACACCTGGCAGCAATTGATGCAGAGGATGGGTGCCATGGTAGTAAGCATTTTGTTGTCCAAGAGTACTTTGTTACACTCAGAGCCATAATTTTGCCACCTTCATGGAGAAGGATGGCTGCTTTTTGGAGAATCCCGACAATTATTAGATAAGACATTCCTATTACCAGTGCTGCTTTTTATCCACTTGGAGCCTGCCTTGGGCATTAGATGGGTCTGCTGGTAGGTATCTCCACAAAGATGAATTCCTGGAGTTGTAGACTAAACTTAGAAGCATTTATGAGGCTAAAACCTACACATTAACAAGAAAAAAACTGGTGGAGAATCTGAAATGCTTGAGGGATGACAAGTTGGAGAAAGCCACATGAAAGAGGCTGAATAGTGAAGAGTTTTAAATACAGAAAAATCAAGCAAAATGTAAAATACTGTATCTAAGAAAAACAGCAAATGAGTAGGATGAGAATGTTTATCAAAGCACACAACAAAAGAATTAGGAGATCCCTTTAAAATTCAAGCAAAGTCAAATAAAATAGTTAATAAATTTCTTATGACCATATCAATCTGACTTATTGATTAAATATTTAATAAACAATTCCTATATCTTTTTTATGTGAACACATTTTATTTTCCTGAAAATTTTTAAAAAATAACGTACTCCATTTAGTTTGGTATACAGCTGCATACATACATTCATATGTAAGAAGAAAGTTGTTTTTGCAGAAATGTTATTATGTACCACTGTTTACACCATGGGTAATTTAGAAAAAGATCAGAAATTTCCCTGGGACTCAGTGGCTCCTTCATTAGCTGTGTCTCTGAGTACAACATGGGCCTTGCTGTCTCTCACCCCACAGGAGCCTGGGCTTGGGCAACAAACCACCAAAAATCACCAGCACGGGTGAATTTTGCTAATGGGGTTCCACTAACATTAGCTGTTGAATATCACTTATAGGTTTATGGAGAAGAAAGGGTATAACCACAAAACAGGGGGAAGAAACCAACCCTGCTTCTGAAATGAGGGGAGAAAGTTCCTTTGAGCATAAACAGATTGCACTATTTATATGTGAAATATTTTCTGCATCTATAAACTTACCATGCTCAAGTATTCTAATTAATTGTGGTGGTTGCTAAGGAAACCAAACAAACTCAATTATAGGTCTGCAGGAAGGTGCAGTGTATTTATGAGGAGGAAGCAGGTAGCTTTCCATGTAAAAAAAGAAAACTGAACAGATGCTTGAAAATTTCAAATGTTCTACAGACGATAATGTTATCTCAATAGACTTGCTTAAAGAACCTTGATTTTCTTTCTTTTTTAGCAATCAGCTTCTGGGATATGGATAGTGTATGTGGCAGGTTAAGATTTTGAGGAATGTGAAAAATGTAGTGAAGCCATAGGAAATGATTGGATAGGAGCTGATGAGCCCCAGTAAAGAGTCCTCATTCTATATAGCATCTTTGCTTGGCTGCTTTCTTATGGAAATATCTAAGATCCAAATAAAATTTAAAAAATAAAATGGAATCAGCTATGAAGAAAAGAATTAAAAAAGAGCTAAAAGCCAGTGGAAGTCACTTTTAGAAGAAATTGTAGGAAGCTGATATTTGGATGTCCCAAAGACCCAGAAATAACCACAGATGTCCTTCTATACGTATCTCTTCCTAATAAGATCCTTAAGAGGTAAATATATTAATTACCTTTTATCTGTTTATCTTCTAAAATTTCAATTTTTTAGGTAGAACAAAGTATGAGGTCTCAGTTTCTTAGGTCAAACAAAGCCTGAAAATATGCAGTGGACCACTCAAGGAATAAATAATTAATGAGTTTTTATTTGCATATTATCCTGAGTACAGGATAAAATCTTCATTCCACCCCATTTTACAAGAACATAAAACATTTTTTTACCCTATGTATCCATGCTGTCTACATAAATATATCAGTTTTAAGTTACTGGCAAAAAAATACTTAACACACAACTTAAAGGAAAGAATGTTTACTTTGGCTTATGATTTCCGAGGTTTCAATCCATGGCCACTGGGCTATAAAATAGGAGCATCATGTAGAAGGGCATGGAGAGCAAAGGTATGTAGGGAGCAGCAGAAGGTGGACATTGGCCATGTGTGCATGGAGGGGAGGTCAAGACAAAGCTAAAGTGCCTAAAGCAATCAAGCTACCTTAATGCTGAGTAAAACACCCTCACAGAGACAATTCTAGTCATTAGTCACAAGGCAACTTTGTGTTCACGATATTAACTTTGCAAAGTATAAATGAATGCCCTGGTAGTTCAGTTATTCACCTCCCATCAGGAGAGGATCTCCATCTGACCCCAATCTTGTCTCTCGTCTTTATTTTCTTCATCATGTCAGTGTTTCCCCTGGAATCACCAAGAGCCCCAAAGACTCATGACAAAGCTGCTAAACTCACTGCATGTGGAAAGTAGCACATGCAAAGAAGAGCCTGGTAGAAGCCACAAATTATAAGTTAAGCCTAGAGGATGTCTGAAGCTCTCCTTATCTTGTCTTTGGATGAGAAGGAAATGAGATTCCAGGCTTTTTTCTGGCTACAGCTGAAATGTATGGCTAGTGACACTGTGGTGCTAGCTAGGTGAGATAAGACCTGCTGAGAATGACAAAGTTCTTTACAGCAATATATAGTAACAGCGGTAAAGAGTTTCACCTGAGTAAGCTACAGTTTTCTTATTGGCCCTTGTCTCATCCTTGCCAGAATGCTTTGTTCTTCTTACTAGCTCATAGAAATCACCTCCACTGACCCTGGAATCACTCCCTGCCCCTCTCCAAACACTAGCTAATAAAATAGTGGCAGCTGGAGTGTCTTACTCTTTGCCCATCCTACAACATTGACTTCCAAGGTCCCCTTTGTGCATTTCTAAATTTCCTGTGTATCTTATCTCATCCTTTCACTGAAGCTCTTGGTCAGGTCCCCAATACAAGACAGAGAGGAAATGGTAAGGACTAGATGTAGCCCCCATAGCCACCCCGCCATGACTCACCCCTTTGCACCTAGAAGTGTGCTTTCCCAAGTTTGACAGGATTAACATTCACAATACACTACCATTCATTAATTACTAGCTTCCAGCTATCAGATTGAATGTCACAGTACTTATGTTTAAGAACCCTTGTTTTCTTTTCCTTAAATAATGCCCACAGAATGCAAGCATAGTGAAGTTGCTACATTTATATTATTATGATTTATCTATTTAATTGTGCTTGTTAATCTCTAACTTTGCCTAATTTATGAATTTATCTTTAACATGGGTATGTGTGTACAAGAGAAAACTAGCATGCGGGGCTGAGTACCATAGTGGCTTCAGGCACCATGTGGGCATGGGCATGTGTCATCCATGGGTAAGAAGGCGGAGACCTAGTAGAGATATCAAATGAAAACAAACAAGGGGTGAGGGCACAAGTGTGTTTAGGTTTAAGAAAGTTTTTAACGTACCCTTCTCATAAAAAATTATTTTATTTGGTAAAAATGTATGTATTTTTCTTATAACTTAGGTGACAACTCCATTCACTACATTATTAACATGTATTCCTAGAGTTTTAAGAAGCTGCAGGTTATGTACACATTATCTAGAAATGGACTACACTTATTTATCATACACAGAACATATCCTGTTTTTCTTAAGTTCAAATCAACCGTTTATCCATTCTTCCATCCATCCAGCCTCTCATTTAACTAATTAAAAATAAGGTATTGATTTTTTTTTGTGCTGTTTTGGATATATAATAATGGATATAATTTCGACTCAGTGAATTTATGAGTAGGAAGGCACAAATTGATCATTATAGAAATTAATGTTCAATAAACCAGAACTTTATGACTAGATCTTAGTTTGACAAGAATTTAAAACTCAATCTTTTCTATTTCCATTAAGGAACTTAACTTTTGGGTAAATTGCCACTTTTGTCATCAATTTGATTATCTATATTAATGTTTTCTTGTTTTAAATTCTTATGTTACTGATTTTTTCCTAGTTATCTTTTGGTCAGTATTACAATCTTTGAGTACTTTTTTAAATTTAAAGTTTATATTTAAAAATAGCATATAATGGATTACGTTCTAAGATGCACTGTGGTAGTTTTCGAATTTGGAATATTCTACCTAAATTTTGTGTGAATACTAATGCATTTGTTACCTCGCACCCACCTCAGGCTGGGAATTAGAACTCCAACTTTGTACATGCTAAGCACATGCTCTGCCACTGGGCAACATCTTAATTATGTGTGTTAATTTAAACCTTCAATCCTGTTATTTTTTTCTATCTTCCTCTTCTTATCTGCATCTCTGTTTTGTGTCAAATAGTAATTCTTGTCATTTACTTTACTTAATCTACTAGTTTATAAATCATATCTAAGTTTCCATTTTTTACTCTTATAGAGCTGATTAAATGAATCCAGGACATACTAAAATATGTTATCAATTCAAATATTTACCACTTTCTACATAATGCAAGGATCTATAATTCATTGCCTTTTAATCATACCTTTTATGCAACTTCATTACATTTTGTAGCCTTGCTATATGAAATTCAAAGGATTGAAGTCACATGATTGGTACTTATGTATGTCATTCATACATCATCCCTGCTGTTGCTCTTTATTTTTCCTGCATTTCCATGTTTCTATCTGGGAACATTTTCTTCTGGCTTAAGTGACTTGTTTTTTGTCTCTTTCTTTCTTTCATTCTTTCTTTCTTTCTTTCTTTCTTTCTTTCTCTCTTCTTTCTTTTTTTCATTTTTTTTTTCACACAGGGTCTCACTATGCAGTTTAAGCAGGGCTTCAGCTCACTTTGTAGTGCTGGCTATTCTCGAACTTGCAAGGATCCTCCTGCTTCAGCATCCCGAGATTATGGGCATGCACCACCATGCCTGGCAATTACTTGCTTCAATAGTTCTTTAAATGCAGTCTTA
The DNA here is from genome assembly GCA_004027025.1 of Myocastor coypus. Classification (NCBI taxonomy): domain Eukaryota; kingdom Metazoa; phylum Chordata; class Mammalia; order Rodentia; family Myocastoridae; genus Myocastor; species Myocastor coypus. Next base: position 80,464 of record PVJA010001165.1, read on the forward strand.
ATGATAGAAAACGTCCCCTGGTTTGGGCTTTCTATTGAAAACAGCTTTTTTTAAAAAGGGGTTAATTGGGATGTGTTACGCACATGTGCTATCTCCACACAAGGAGAGTCACACTATGCACTGCAAACATAGATAATGGTTTTTTTCACCTTAATAAAGTTCTGCTTAGCCATCATGGGGTCAAGTCAATATGGAACTACCCCATAGACTTCACCCTGATCACCAACCACATACTTCCCTTATATAATATCCGGTCTCCTTGTTCCTGCCTCTCCATCAACCCCTGCTTTGCATGCTGATACAGGCATCCAGTCCTCACCTGACAGTTAAACAGACTTTTCACTAAGCCCTACCTCATTCTTGAGCCTGTATAACCTTTGTTTTCTAGCCACCTTTTTGTGATCTTCTGTGCTTCCACAATCAAGCATTGTTTTATATGTTATTTTGACTTTCTTTTTACTCATGCATCAATTACTTCTATCAGTAGAAACACCAGTGAGGGTGATTTAAGGGTTAGAGAAGTGATGGAGTTGAAAACAAGAATTGAAGTGATTTGTCCCTGGACCTGCTCCCCCACGAGGATGAAAAGCAGCATGTACTACGAGCACATACTAATTAAATACTAAATCCGTGAAAACATCTTCTTGTGTTCATAATGCACACAGTTACTAGAAACAGAATTGTATGTTAGCAGTTGTCCTCCATTCCCATCCTTCCCAACATTTCTTCCCATTGTGACCTATTGTTCTTTCTCTAAGGGATACTCTTTATTTTGTGGCTGCTTATGTGAGTTTCCCTTTTGTGTCTTATCTCTGGGAGTTTTACTATGATGTGGCTAAAGGTTGTTTTGTCATAATCTGTTCAGGGTATCTAGAGCTTTTTTAAATTTTATTAATTTTAATAAGAAAGAAATAACAATGAGCCAGTTTCAAAACACGTCAGTAGGACAGCCACAATAAGCAATACAATAGATATTGGTGTCATCATAGTAGTTGTTCAGAGCCCAAGATGCAGACATAAATATTGTAAACTCTATTGGTTCAAATATTTCTTCTCATTGAACTAAGAGAAAGTAGTTATATATATATAGTTCAATATTTCATAATAGTAGCTCAGCATACTAATAGGGCTTTTTATACCTCATGGTTAAACTTTTCTGCTGGGTGGTTAAGGCCAAGTTAAAGCAAGACTTATATAACAAAACATGTAACTTTTGTATCTGACAAGGTCAGTCAAATCCCCTCAGGATTAACCTTGAAACCATGTACAGCATTTTATAGAGCTTTTGTCAGTGTCAGCCATCTGGATGAGTCATGGCCAATGCTTGACCAGTTTGCTCTCTGTGAAATCCTGAGAGAATCTTTTTTCTCTAGGTGACTTTCCTTAGGCACACTGTTGTTGACCTGAAAGGTTTATAGAAATCTCTATTGACATACTGCCTGTCTTCTCCTTTGGTCTCTCCATAACTTTTTGCACATACCATAACTTTTTACTGCAACTCACCTGTGTCTTATAAGCTTACCTCTTTTTGATTCTCTCTTCTACTCTATGAGAATTGTTTACTAAGTTCTAAATTTTAATATATTGCTATTTAACATGTTCAGCTGTTGGAAAAATTCACCTTGTTTTCGGTTATTTTGAACATGTTAATAAGATCTATTAACTAAAATGTCTGGATAACCAAGAATGCGCCTATACAGACCACTTTTTTTAACCTCATTTTCAGTTATTTGGCACTTCCTTCTGCCACATATAGTAAGTTTTGACTGAATCATGAAAAAGCAGCAGATATTTTAAGACTTGGCTCATGCTACCATTCTCTAGAGAATACTTACTTTTATTTCAGCAATGGCAATTAGAGTTTAGGTCTGAACAGTTTCTACATGGAATTTAGAGTTGTGTGACACTGTCTGTTTTATAGGCCCTTACTTCCAAGATATAGCAGAGCTGGGGCTCCACTCCCAGTCTGTGGTATTTACCTTCGAGTATGTGGTAGGCCGTGAAGTGTATTGTTCCTTTCTTATGAGTCTGCCAAAAGTTTGGTTGAGTTTCCCAGTTGCTTAGCTACTGATTTCTTCTTGGGATTATCTCTCTCTCTCTCTCTCTCTCTCTCTCTCTCTCTCTCTCTCTCTCTCTCTCTCTCCCTCTCTCTCCCTCTCTCCCTCTCTGTTTCCTGGAGCCTTGGCAAAAATATGGCCCCCCAAAAAACTGCTCTTCTCAATCATCCTTCCCCTGGAATCTCAATCTTGCAAGTCCTGTCTGCCATGGTAAAAATCATGACTTCAAATACAATTTTTAAAAGCTGTCCAGCACGTCTAGCTTTTGTCAAATCAACAGCCGGGTGACAATGAACAAGTCCACTACTAGAAAGAAATTTCATTGGTTTAATTAATTAACCTACATCTACACATTTACTTAAGCTTCACTGATATATCCTATGCACATTTTTCTTCCATTCCATATTATTCCCTTTATATAAATCTGTAACTTCTGTGAGTTTTTGCTTCATCAGGATTGACATTTGTTACCAGCAAAAATATTTTGTTAGTTTTTAAATTACCTTACTCGTGGCCTTGTTGTCATCTCCATCAAGAGATAACTCATTAAACTGAGCGGTAACTTTTGTGCTAGCTTTTACACAGTTATTTCTCACACAAAGTCATGAAGTAACTCTTCCTGTTCCTCTTGTCTCTCTAAGGTAGCTTTGCATAAACAGCTCTACTATTCTCCTGCCCAGGAAGATCACTGCAGAGTTTGGATACTAACAGCTGACTCCATTTAATTGCTGGACTGTTTTCCACTGTGCCTGTGCCTCGTTGCCTAAACAAATGAATGACTCAATGTGGAGACCTAGCAATGAGTTTTCTCAACTTCTGTACTGCCTTCCCCTCTGTATCTCTACAGGGGCTCCTCAGGGGGCTTATGTGAAGAGGGATAAAATAGATTCTGGACTCTGCTGATGGCTGTGAGACTTGTGACTATGATGTGCTCCTTTTTTGAACAATAACATCTGGCAAGGAGACTCTGTTCTGTCATTCGACCAGCCTGGCTTGATAGCATATTACACAGTGCCACTGACAGCACCAAGGATTGGAAAATGGATTTGCAACTATCAGGCTTCAAGTTATGTTTTAACATTTAGTTGTAAAGGCCATGTCATGCCCTTAGAGCTGCAGCAGGAGTATTAGGCCTGACATTTTGAATTTCAAATGCAAATTGGAAAGTCCAACCTAAACTAGGAAAGGACGATATGCATAGATTGACTAAGCGCTGTATTCAGAAATGGCTCCTGGGCTAGGGTAATCACATCTCCCAAAGGCTCTCATTTTACTTTATCACCCATATAAAAAAGACAATTTCCAATAACTCATCTGAATAGTATCTAAAGAGTACTTAAACATCTTATTGGACAAGGAAGCTAGTGGTAAGGTCTGTCTACACAGATGTATCTTTGATTTTACCTTAGTCAATGGTTACATGTCCCCATATAAAACTCTTCATGATGAGGAAGGAAGAAAACACAGTTGAAATGTGAAGTCATTCTTTTTTATTTAACAGTATAGATGTAGAGATAAATTAGCATCTTAAGAGGCAAAGAGCAATAAACAAAGTCCAGGGACAGCTGTGTTCTGTCACTTGGGAATTCTAGAAAGCTGGGATTCAAGGAGGAAGATAACAGCTTACCCTGAAAGCTCTTTGTTTTCTCCTCCCTTGCTTGGGATATTAATGGCTGTCTTCTCCCGAGCCTGGAATCTTCTCAATTAGCATTTGTGTGAACCTGGCATTGGGCAAATGGTGGAGGTCAGAGACTGTAGTCTTTCTTTACTAAAGTGATTGTGCATGTGAGCATGTTCCTTGGCCCTAAATAAAACTGAGATGTTTCTAGAGCTCTGGGCTCGCTTCGAGAGAGATAAGTCTCACTGAGTCTTCTGAAGCTAAATTCATCCGGTCTTCTTGGTGTTTCTTTCAGAACTGACTGATAACATACAACATATAGATATATGCAGACAGAGGACTTAAGAACTGAACAGTAACTGTGTGGCTTTAACATCAAGCTGAAATTCCTACAAAGTCACTTTGTAGCCAATGACCTTAAGACACCAATTTGGTGAAGTTCCTTGCCTACTCAAAGACCTTTTCAAGAAGTCTCATTGCTTATAATAAAGTGCAGCTGCCTTAGCACAGCTGCAGGTTGTGCTGCCCCTTCCTTTGCCTATTGTGCCCCAAATGCTCCAGGCCTTCTCCACGGTTGGCTCTGCATTTTTGCTGGGCTTTATTGTAAAACTGTCCTTCATTTTGTCCTTTGGCTGGATAATTCCTTCCATTCATCTGTTTCTATTCTTCTAATAAATAGTTTGTGTTCCAGGTGTAAATTAGATCCATCTCTAGTACACTTGTGTTATATCAGGCACCATCATAGGCATGCTAATTGCCTATGTGTTAGTCTTTATTATCCACCATTCTCTTTGTGACATGTATCAGGGCTTGCATTTTTCTTGCTCTTTATTTCTGGAACTTACCATTCTTCCTGGCATATAGCAGGGCTTGTATCTACAGAATGAATAAACACATTTAAATAAGAATGCATAAAGACAGTCTAATCCTTTGAGAAAATTTTTCAATAGGCAAAAGGCCTTTGCCAAGGACCCATGTCATGCTGATTTAGTATGTATTATGTACCAGTCATTTTCTATAAGTTCACTCTCACTTGGTGCTGATTTATGAAAACATATTAAAAAGAACAAAGATCTTGTGATAGATTGTTTGGCATTCATCGATAAAGTGTGTCACTTCCTGAGGGTGTACCTTTGCCCCATTGAACTCAGATCTGATTAGGCGGCTTCTTCAACTGATAAAATGGCAGCAGAGAAAAAAATGTAACTTCTGTGCCTTCCTGAGCCAGATGATGGTGGTTTTTCTGTTATTGATGATGGATCTTTTCCAAAAAGATTTTTTTTCTTTTATCCTGGATACTATGGCGCAGAACCCTAGCCTAGTTCAGCTAGACTTGGGGCATCAGAAAGGAATGGAAATATTTGTTGTAAACCACTGATAGTTTTGTGTTAGCACAGCGTATACTACTGCATCCTCACCTTCAGATGTTCATTTAGCCCTGTTCAAATGAAGAGGAATTTTGGTAAGGAATGCAATAGGAAATCATACCCACATGAATTAGAATGAATTAGGATAAAAAAAAAAATTAGGATTCAGCAGAATAAGAAACTAAAGTGTCATAAGGTCCTGAGGTCCATCCCTTGTACCACCAAAACTGACAAACAACTACAAAACAAAGTGTGAGGAACTGCAGCCATTTTATTCCTATCTTAGGAGGTTGGAATCCTTTCACAATTTTGTTTTTTCCTGTTGATTGGCCTCTTCTCCCCAGTCCATTAGTAACCTCTATACTTACTACTAGAAGTCATAAACATCCCTAGAGAGGGAGGGATCCAGAGCTTTGGCTACAGAAACAGATAGGTAATCGTCCAACTAAGAAGCCACTATCAACTGACATCACCTCAAATCTCTGACTTTAGGTTCTTGAAGTATATAATATGGTCTTAGTGCTTGCTCTTTAAACCCGGTCACAAATGAGTGTTCCTGGTTTCTGGTCTTCAGTTTGTAAAGGCATCTGGGACAGAAAAAACTACGCAGAAATATGCAAAGAAACAGTCGTCTGCACATATGCTAATCTGCACACACAGGCTTCATGAGCACCATTTTCACCAAGCTAAAAATTATGATGCTAAGGTTGTAAAGTCATTTGACAAAAATCTAATATGTTAAGAGCAGAGTGAATTTAAGATTTCTTTTTTTTTTTTTTCCAACACTTTATTTATCTTTATTTTTTTTTTCTTGTTTCAGAACTTTTGATTGTTTGTTAAAAATATGGAACGCTTCACGAATTTGCGTGTCATCCTTGCGCAGGGGCCATGCTAATCTTCTCTGTATCGTTCCAATTTTAGTATATGTGCTGCCGAAGCGAGCACGAATTTAAGCTTTCAACTTTCATATGTTCAGCTGGTCCCAAAGCTCCTGCTTTGCAGTATACTACCTCATTGCTAAAATTTGACCTGTCCTAATTAGTGACACAGTATGAATAGCCACAGGGAAAATAGGATTAAATGCAAATTATTCAAAGTTGTGTCAGATGGTGTTGCTTATTGCAGAGGTGGTTTGTATATTCTGAAGAAGAGGTTTTAGTATCTTAAAAAATGTTTTTTAAACCAATTTCACAATATTTTATATTGCAAAAAAATGTGAAAAAATATAATTAACAACCATACATCTATCACCTAGATGGTGAAATTGGCATAGTTTTGTACGTTTTTTGATCAAATGTATATTTAGCTACCTATATTATTCTGGGTACATGTGTAAGTTGCAGGTATTGACATACTTTTACCACAACATTTATGTTCAGTATAACTACAGTTTTGTGTATCTTTAGAGAAAAAATGTGCAGTGACCTGCACCAATGTGAGTATGCTACTTGTGAAGTTTCCACCAATATACGAACCTTTGTAGCCAAACCCTTTCCCAAATACATCATCACTCTGAAAACTCCCTTCTGCCCTTCACTAGAATATCATCACTCTATCTCCCTTCTAGCTAAGAGAGTCTTGTCAGGTCCAAAACTCTATCAAAATGGGATACAATATAGGTGCACCCCAAGTTAATGATAATTCTGCTTACAATTTTTCAACTTTAAAAAAATCCAAAAATATATATTCAGTAAAAAATATATTTAATGTTTTGAATGTTTTCCCCTAAGCTACTGATAGAATACATTCTTGTGACAAGAGTTAGCCATGTGCAAGAGGTCCCAGTCAGAGGTACAATGACAATCACTCAGGACAAAACTGTGTGCTATATTGCTAAGCAACTGTGCTTGGGAGCTTCATGTATGAGGTACACTTTGATTGATCCATAATATTTTCATTTTATGATGGACTGATTGTGATGGAATCTAATGGTAAGTTTAGACCATTGGCAATATGCTATGTAGCCTGCTTGCTAAGGCTCCATTCACCTGCATGCTTTAAAATTCAGAAACGTTTGTCTTTGTGTTAGTGTCTATTTCACTTTACTGAGCTAGGAGCTTGGAAACACTAAATTAGCCAATACCTTCTCCCCATGCTTCTTTTACTTTTAGTAATGTCATCTTGAGCAGTAACTTGATTGAGTCTTAGGCATTTTTTCCTGTAGTACAATACCAGTATCTACAGTCATTATATCTAGTTGTCTGACTATAGTATAGTTTACACATTCTCCTATAGGAAGGTACTTTTCCTAATGTGGGTGACTATGAAGTTAACTTTTCAAGTCCTTTTGTGAATGTAGGCTTCCATCTTTCTTAATACCTAGAAGTGAAATTGTTGAGCTCTGAAGTTACTGCATGCTTACTTTTAAAAGAAGCTGCAGAACTTTTCCCAAAGTAATTGAATCAGTTGGGACTCTCGTGAACATTATATGAAAGCTCCTGTTTTTATGCATTCTTACCAACATTTGGTGTTTTCCATCTCTTTAATTTTAGCTCTTTTAGTGGGTGTGCAGTGCTATCTCTTTGCCAATTTTAACTTCATTTCTTTGAAGACTAATGTCATTAAGAACTTCTTTCATATGTTTCTTGCCTATTTGAATGTTTTTCCACGTTAAGTATTTATTATAGTTTTATTCACATTTTTAATTGGGTGATTAATCTTTTTGTTATTAATTATAGGAGTTCATTATATGTCCTGGATATTATACCTTAGTGCTTCGCTAACATCTTCCAAAATGTAGCCTGATGATCCATTTTAAGTTATATTTTAAATAAAAAATTTTACATTCTAACAGCTTCTACTTCACCAGTTTTTCTTCTACGTTATTGCTTTGGGTTCTAAGAAACTTTTGTCTACACTAGGTTTTAGATATTATGTGTAGGGATGCAATCTCTCCCATTTTCCTTATAGTGTACAGTGTGAAGTAGCACAGAGTCACTTTTTCCATGTGAACACTGACCCTCTGCAACAATATTTGTTAAAAAGACATTTGCCTCTGCATTAGTTTACCTTGGCTCCTTGTGAAAAACTGTGGTCTCTAATAAGTGGACTCTTTATCTAGTTTGTCAGTCTTTAAGCCAACATATACTATGCTGTCTTGATTTCTGTATCTTTATAAGAAATTTAAAACTCAAATAATGTGATCTCACTTTTAAAATTCAGGGTTGACTGAGATATTATAAATCCAACTTAATCTTTTATATGCCAAACTGTAGCCCCTAAAGGGGCTAGATCCACATCCTAGTCCTCAGAATGTGTCTAAAAGTTGCTTCATTTGCAAAAGGAACATTTATAAATATAATTAAGGTAAAGATTTTTAATGTTGGCTCTAATGCTATTAGATGCATTCCTATCAGGAGGAATAGGAGATCTGGCACAGAAGAGGCTATAAAGAGGCACAGACAGAAACAAGAATGATGCAGACACAAGACATGACTTTAGCAGAAGTTAGAAAGACCGGGAACAGATTTTCCCTTCCTTGCCGAGGGGAACGAGGCTTTTCCAAACCTTGATTTCATCCTAATGACCTTCATTCTGGTCCTCTACCCTTTGGGAACAGAAGGGGAACATTTTTACTTGTTTTCAGCCATTCAGTTTCTGGAAATTTGTAATATCAGCACAGGAATCTAATCTATCTTAAAGCTTTCAAACTAGGAGGTACAGGCTGGCATGTGTATGAGAACTGCTCCACACCCACTAGATCACCTCCAGACCCAGCCCAGGCCTGCATGTGAGTGACACCTTCAGCTTAGCACCTGCAGGATTCTGTCAAGACCCAGCCCAGCCGAGGCCAGGCCTGGTGTGTGTGTGTGTGTGTGTGTGTGTGTGTGTGTGTGAGAGAGAGAGAGAGAGAGAGAGAGAGAGAGAGAAAGAGACAAAGAAAGAAAGAGAGAGAGAGAGGCAGAGAGAGAGAGAGAGAGAGAGAGATCTTTGGCTTTGTGCTCCCAGATCTCTCCAGACCCAGCCAAGACCTGACTTGTGTGCGGGGTTTACTCCCACGGGCTGCAGCAGGAAAAAGCTGAGCATAGCAACCAGACCCAAGCTATGTATATCTGGATGAGTTCAAACTGGGTAGATTAAAATTTAGTAAGCTGAGATACTTTGCTAGACCCAGATGTATGAGAGTGTCTTCTCTATTTCTCTTGATCCACAAAGGTGACAGCCACTCATTTTTAGTGTTTCTAAATATAGTTCCATAAATACAAAGCTATAACTGCCTTAACCATATAGTAACTATTGGGTGAGAATTTTAGTAGATGCTAAGCATATAACTGCACCAAAACTCTATACCAAGGGTCAGAGGACAGTGCTATACAAAGCTACGAAGAGAAGGAGCAAAATACAATGTCAGACCCTGAGCACACCCCCAATAAATACAGAAGACACTAACATAGAAGAAATTGATAATCACAAAGCTGAAATCTTTGAATTAATGGAGTCTGAAATAAAGGAACAATTGCAAAAATGTATAGAGGACATCAGATCATAAATAACTGCAGAATTAAAAAAAGAAATCTCTGAATTAATAGCGTCTCAAGTAAAGAAACAACTGCAGAAAAGTAGAGAGGAAATCAGATCAGAAATATCCTCTGAAATAAAAATAAAAAGGATGACTATTATGAAAGAACTAATAACTGCTGCTAAAGAAGAAACTGATAAAAATAGAGAATAGAAAAAAAGATGGGATCCTTGAATGAGTAACATAGGAAAGAAATAGATCACATGAAGCAGTTTCAAAGAGATATAGGAAAATAAAATCTCAGTCATGAGCTGGGAAAACCTTTTCAATGACAGCGAAAATAAAGTTTCAGGTCTTGAAGACACTGTTGCAACTAGTGAAAAGGTAAGACAGCAGCTCTTAAAAACAATTAGGATACAGGAAAAAAATGATTCAACATCTGCAAGATGATGCAAAGATGAACAAAGTGAGACTAATAGGCATCAACAGGAAAGAGTGAGTCAATGCAAATGATATAACAAGGGGCAGAATTCACAGCAGAAAACTTCCCAAATATGTGGAAATAATCTGGCATTCAGTTACTAAAGCATATGGAACTCCAAACAACATCAACCCAATTAAAAACAGACACAGACATATAATAGTCAAGATCCCAGAAATGCAGCACAAGAACAATATAATAAAAGCTGCTAAAGAAAAGAAACAGATCATATTTAAAGGAAACCCCAAAACAATATCAGCAGATTTCTTTTCACAACCACTGTCAAAAAGAGCATGCAATGCAGCACTTCAAGCCCCCCATGAAGACATACTGCAGCCTAGACTGTTATACCCTACAAAACTTTCTTTCAAGTTGGACAGATAAGGGAAATGCCAAAGAACAACTAAAGAATTCCGTGATGAGAAAGCCAACCATATACATACTACTAAAAGAAATTCCAGAGAGGGACCACAATGATGAAAACTCCATGAATAAGAATAGGAAGCTAACCAAATAGGGCAAACAATTAAATACAGAAGAAAAAGGAGGTAAACAATAACATGTAAATAACATGGCAAGTATATAGCAATACATCTAAATTATAACCATTAATGTAAATGGACTTAATTCGTCAATTAAAAGAAATAGACTGGCACAGTGGATTAGGAAACAAAATCCAACAATATGCTGTAAACAAACACATTTAACTCAGAAAGAAATTCATAGGCTGAAAGTCAAATGATGGTAAATAATATTACATTCCATTTTTGGGGGGTGATATTATATCTAAGTATTGTTTTAATTTTCATTTCATGGATGGATAGTGATGTGAAGCATTTTATCCTATATTATTAGCTTTTAGTATTTGTTCTTCTGAGAAGTGTGTGTTCATCTCTGATGACCATTTCTGGATTGGGTTTTTGAATTTTGGGATCCTAATGCTTATTAGTTCTTTATCAATTCAAGATAGAAGACCTTTGTCTGAATACTTATTAATTTTTTTTGAAATTTGTAGTTTGTCTTTTTACTCTGTTGGTAATTTCTTTTGATTTGACATGCAAAAATTCTCAAAAAGAAAAGATCCTAGTTGTTAATTCTTTCAAGTGTTACACGTGCATTTTGATTTTTGTCCAAGAACTGTTCGCCTACCCCAAGGTCTTCAAGGTTTTCTCTTAATTTCTTTTCTAGGAGATTTAGTGTTTATATTTTAATACTTATATCTTTAATCCATTTTGACTGTAGTTTATTACGTGGTAATAGACCTGGGTCAAGTTTTAGTTTTCAGCATGTAGAGAACCAGTTTTTATTTGTTAAAGAGTCTAAATTTCTTCCAGTAAACACGTTTGGCTCCTTTGTCAAAGATAAGGTGATTGAGAGTGCTTGTGTTTGCTTCTGCATCTTCCAATCTAGTCCACTGATCCTGAGGTCTATTTTTTTGTGTGTGTGCCAATACCATGCAGATCTTATCACAGTAGCTTTGTGGTATAATTTTAGGTTAGGAATTGTAATGCCTCCTGCCTTCTCTTTGTTGCCCAGCATAGATTTTTGCAATTCTAGGTCTTTTCTTGTTCCAAATAAATTTTAGGAATGATTTCTCCAGGTCTGTGAGGTATGCTGATGGTATTTTGATAGGGATTGCATTAAATCTGTATAACAATTTAGGGAGTATGTCCATCTTTACAATGTTGGTTTTTCCCATCCAGGAGCAGGGAAGATTTTTTTTTTCATTTTCTGGAATCTTCTATAGTCCCTTTTTTCCATGTAATGTAGTTCTCATTACATAGATCTTTTACTAATTAAGTGAGATTAATTTCTAAGCATTTCATTTTTCATGGTGCTATTGTAAAAGATATTGTTTCTCTAATTTATCTCTCAGTGTATTTGTTATCTGTGCAGAGGAATGCTATTGACTGTTGGGCATTGACTTTGTATCCTGTTATGCTACTGAATTTGTGTATTAATTCGGTTAGCTACTTAGTGGAGTGTTTTGGGTATTCCAAGTAGACTATCATGTCATCTGCAAATAATGATAGTTTAACTTCTTTTCCTATTCTTATTCCTTTTATGTCTCTTACTTGTCTAATGGCTCTAGCTAATGATTCCAAAACTATATTGAATATGAGTGTTGCGAGAAGATATTCTTGTCTTGTACAAGATCTGAGTAAATGCCTTCAATTTTTTCCCAATTTAGAACTATGTTATCTGTTGGATTGTCATAGTTGGCTTTTATCAGATTGAAGTAGAGTCCATCTATTACAATTTTCTTCAATTACTGGTCATGCCACCCCAACCCCCAAAAATCTGTAGGGCTTTGAACATGAATGCGATTTTTGGATTTGGATCTATTACATTTATAGCTTTATGTATGTTGAACCATCCGCGAATTCCTGAGATGAATCCTAGCTGGTCATAATGCATAATCTTCTTAATGACTTGCTCTATTCTAATTGCTAGGATTTTATTAAGGATGTTTATACTTATGTTCATGAAACTGATTGGCCAATAGTTCTCTTTTTAGTTGCATCTTTCTCTGCTTTTGGTATTAGTATAATTCTTCCCTTCAGGAATTATTTTGGGAGGATTGCTTCCTTTTCAATTTCACTGAAGATTTTGGGGAGTATAGGGATTATATCTTCTGTAAATTTCTTGTAGAATTTTGTTGTGAATCTATCAGGACCTGGAATTTTCTTTGTCAGTAGTTTTTTTATTTTTATTTATTTATTTTATTTTTTTGCATTTTGCATTTTATTGGCTGTTACTGAGTTATTGAGAATTTTTATATCTTCTTGATTCAGTTTTGGTAAATTGTACCTTTCTATGAATCTATTCACCTGTGCCTTTATTTCTGTGAGAGTAAAGATTCTCAGTGTAGCTACTAATGAAATTCTGAATCTCGAGTGGTTCTGTGTTAATTTCACCCTTTTCATTTCTTATTGCTTGAATTTGAGTTTTTTATTTACTCTTTTTGATGAGTCTAGGTAGGGGCTTATCAATTTTATTTAATCATTGAAAGAACAAAATTTTGATTTATTAATTATTTGTGTTGCTTTCTTTGTCTCAATTGAATTAATCTCTGCTCTAATCTAGAATTTCCTTTCATCTTTCGTCTTTGAGTTTGGTTTGTTCTTCCTTTCCTAGATAATCAAGGTGCAGCACTATAGTATTCATTTATTACCATTCTATTTTCTTAATGTGTGAATTCACAGCTATAAACTTCCTTCTAAGAATTTCTTTCATTGTATCCTATAAATTCCGAGATGTTGTGTTTGTAGTTTCATTAAATTGTAGATATGGGGTTTCGTGGTTTTATTTCCAGTTTCATTGTACTATGGTAGATAATATGCATGGCATAATATTTATTTTCTTGCATATCATTAAGCATGACCTATGGACTAACATGTGGTCTATTTTAGAAAATGTCCCATGTGCAGCTGAAAAATTGTGTATTCAGAAGTGGTTGGGTGGAATACTGTGTATATGTCCACTAAGTCCATTTGTTCCAAGTTCTGTTTCAGAACTGGTATTTCTTTGCTAATTTTTTGTCTGTGTCACCTGTCTTTTTGGGATAAAGAAGTGTTAAGGTTGCCTGTTAAGATTGTGGTATTGGATATTAATTTTTTTATTTCCATTAATATTTGTCTTATATAGCTGGTTGCTTCCGTGTTGGTTGTGTACATATTTATGAGTGTTACCTCTTTTTCTTGAAGTTTTCCCCTAACCTGTATGTAGTGACCTTCTTTATTTCATGTGATCAATCTTGGTTTGAATTTTAGACTATCTACAAACAGGATTGCTACCCATGCGTTATTCTGAGGTACTGGGCATGTAGTATTATTTTTCCATCCTTTGACTTTCAGACTATGAATTTCTTTATGAGTTAAGTGTGTTTCTTATATTCAGCATATTGCTGGATTTTGCTTCTTAGTCCACTGTGCCTCTCTATTTCTTTTAATTAGAGAATGAATTCCATTTGCATTGATGCTTATAATTGCAAATTATTGAGTTATGATTGATATGCTATTTATTATTGTTTACCCCTTTTTCTCCTGTGTTTATCTGGTTTCACTATTTGGTGGGTTCTTTCTATTCTCATTCATGTAGTTGTGGTCAGTTTGATAGCTCTCTAAACTGTCTTGTAGTAGCCTGTGAAAGGTTATCTTTGGCGTCATAAAATTCTTTAGTAATTCTTTGTCATGGAAGTATTTCACTTCTCCCTCATAACCGTAGGAGAGTTTTGTGTAGTATATCTGTGTGAGCTAGAATTTATTTTCATGAAAAACTTGGTGCTTTCTGCTCCAAGCTCTTTTTGACTTCATGGTTTTCCTATGAGAAATCTGCCTTTATTCTGATAGGTTTTCCTTTAAATATGATCTGTTTCTTTTCTCTAACAAATTTTAGTATATTATTCTTCTGCTGCATTTCTGGGAACTTAACTATTTTAGGTCAGTTGAAGTTATTTGGAGTTCTATATGCCTCAGTTATCAGTTAACAATGCCAGATTGTTTTCTTATGTTTGGGAAGTTTTTTTTTTTTTTTTTTTTTTTTTCTGTTTCTTCTGTCCATATTCTTTTTGTGTCTTTTGTATTGACTCTTCTCGTTGATGCCTATTAGTCTTACATTGTTCATCTTTGCATCGTCTTGCAGATATAGAATTATTTTTCTTGCATCCTAGTTGTTTTTAAGAGATATTTTCTTACCTGTTCACTAGCTGTGACTTTGTCTTCAAGATCTGAAGTTCTATCTTCATTTTCATTCATACAGTGTTTCCAGCTTGTGATTAAGATCTTATTATCTTGTATCTCTTTGAAACTGCTTCATGTGATGTATTTCTTTCCTCTGTTGCTCATTCAAGTATTCCATCACTTTTTTATTCTCTAATTTTTATCAATATCATCTTTAGAAGCATTTATTAATTTTTCATTATAGTTGTCCTTTCTTTTATTTACTGCAGAGATTATTTCTAATGTCATTTTCTCTCTACTTTTTATTCTTGTTGCTTTACTTCAGAGTTGTCATTTTTTACTTGGGAGGTTATTTCTGATGTGGTTTCCTGTATACTTTTCTGCAGCTGTTTTTTTTTTTTTTTTTTTTTTTTTTTTTTTTTTTTTTTTTTTTTTTTTTTTTTTTTTTTTTTTTTTTTTTTTTTTTTTTTTTTTTTTTTTTTTTTTTTTTTTTTCAAACACTATTAATTCAGAAATGTCTTTTTTTACTTCAGAGGTTATTTCTGATCTGATTTCCTCCGTACTTATTTGCATTTGTTTCTTTACTTCAAATTCTCTTAATTCAGAGTTTTCAGCTATGTGATTCCCATTTTCTTCCTTGCTAGTGTCATGCCTTTGTTCTGGTTGGGCTCAGAGCCTGAGATTGCATCTTGCTCCTTCTCTTTGTCATTTTGTATAGCACTATCCTCTGATTTTTGGTATAGAACTTTTATGCAGTTATGCTGTTAGGACTTACTGAAATTCAGTTCCAGATCTGTCAAGTTTGAACTTGCCCAGATTTTCCTGCGTGGATCTGGCTGTAGTGCTCAGCTTTTTCCTGCTGCAGTCCTTAGAACTGTATCTGCTGTGTTGCTTTGGCAAAATATTCAGCTCCTTTATTATCTAGAAGGTTCTGACTCCCAGCCTCTCTGCAGGGAGTCTTGCTTCAGGGTTCCACAGGAGGTGCTATGTGTGGAGTGTGGATGGGGAAGTACTGGTTATGACACACAGACAAAAGTTTCTACCTATACTCAAGCTGGTCATTGGATGTTGGTGGGGAAGTTCTGGTCATGGGACAGAGAAAAATTCCTACCTACATGGACACCAGTCCTGTGATCTGAGCCTTGATGATTTAATTTAGTGCAGTCAGGCACACATATTTTCTTAAAAGTTCTCCAAGGCTCTGCTGTGCAATATGTTGCAGGATCACCTCTAGCACTGAGATTACCTCAAATTTTGTGACAAATTCAGATCCCACCCATATCATTAATATGCATTTTGACAACTCACCCATTGTCTTGAGTAGTCAATAAATTTTGAGAAACCCTGATATGAATGATTCTGATGTTTACCTCCAGATAAAAAGTGCTAAATAAGGTAAATAGTTATGTTTCTTCTACTTAACAGTAAAATCTTGGACAACTACTCACTTAAGCTCAGACATTTTAGTGTATTTTACAGGGTCTACAGACCCTGTAACACTTAACACATACTGTGATAGAGATGAGATGGATAATATAGCAGGGCCACTTATTCAGAAACACAAATAGTACATGGAGTAAAATGTTATGAAGTGGTTTGATGGTGGGATTCTAGATCATAGATCAGATATCTAGATACATAGATCAGATATCTAGATACATAAATCAGAATCATAGTGATCCTCCTGCTTTCAGCCTCTTTAGTGCTGGGATTCCAGCTGAAGCTTAGAATTTTTAACCTGTAGTGTGGATGCAACAATGCCTACTTTGTGTCATTACTATCCTGGACAGATTAATTAAAGGAGCAGGGGCTTGTAGTCAGTTCTCGTTTCCCTAAGAGACTGCATATTTACATGGGGACACCTGAGCAATGTCCAATTTTTTTCAAAGAATTTTATTTTTTTTCTTGTTTCAGAACTTTTGTTTGTTTATTTATTTTTATGGCCAGCTCAGCCTGCCCTGAGGGCAGGGCTGGCACAGCATGCGGTGCCGGGGATTGAACTGTATCTGCTGTGTTCCTTTGGCAAGATATTCAGCTGCCCAAGCTTTCCTAAGCAGGCGCTTTAGGAGCCATCCTGTCGGGCCCCGCAATGTCCAAATTAATTGCTCCTAAATGTAATCTGTTCTAGTGCTGCCTAGTATTATCACCTCATTGTATAGAAAAACAGAGACGAATTAATCTCATAAGATCTAAAGAAAACAGATGTAATGAGATTTGCAACACATTTACATGAGACTAGTTTAAGCTTGGACTGCCACAACCAGAGGAGTGGGTTAAATATAGAAGGAGAAAGCACTTTGGAGGCTAAAGAGGAGTGGGAAAATAAGTCCTTTTGCACAGTTACACTTAACACATACTGTGATAGAGATGAGATGGATAATATAGCAGGGCCACTTATTCAGAAACACAAATAGTACATGGAGTAAAATGTTATGAAGTGGTTTGATGGTGGGATTCTAGAAATCTGGTGACTATTTGAGGAAATAGTAACTACCATAATGAGCACAAGTAAAGAGGATATCAGAGACAAAAAAAAAAAAAAGGGCAAAGTTGGAATATTTGAGATAGGAGGAAGTAGAAATGCGTCACAAATACCAAGCCCTCAGGACACAAAGAAGAGAGAGATTCACTGCATTAGTTCCCCTAGGAATGAATGGCAAAGGAAGAATTGCTCGCAGTTTCAGCGTACAAATAGGTGGAAAGCAACAAACTTCACAACTGCGATTTCTCATCAAACTGCATGCTTTGACACTCTAGGATACTGGAGCTCTGCCAATTACATCTGTATCAAAAGTGACATTTTAGCCAGAGTTGTGCGTTTTGCTGTATGGGAAAAATGGCTTTGGTGTGTCCAGCTTCCCAGACGTTGCCAACGTTCAGAAGGAAAGAAAATTGCACCTGTTGGCCTTTCCATAGAAGGCACAAGCTTGTCAGGAGACACAGTACCAATGGAGTATTCAGCAGCCCCCCCTTAAAAAAAAAAAAAGCACTGGAGAGTATTATAAATCATTACCTTATTCTGTTGTATGCAACCAGCCTCTAGATTCACAGAACTCACAGTTCAACTTTCCAGTAAGTGTCACTGTCCCAATAAGCACTTCTTCTTACTTAATCTCCCTGTCCACTCATCAATTATAATTTCTTTGTAGATTTTTATTAAGTTTTACTTGTCTGAAGCTCTTGTATAACAAAAGCCTAAGTTTTTATAAAATAAAAGGCAGGGGAAACCTCTCACAAGAAGAAATTCCCAATCATAAAAGAAGGAAAGCTAAGACCATTTAATCTCCAACATTATTCGTCATGTTTTCTATTTTTTACTTTCAGTTCTCAGGGGCTTCATCACACTGTAATTGTTATGACATCCTACATGCTTTCAGCATCTTCTCAAATGTGTCACCTGATAAATTCATTCTTTCTACCAGATGCACCTCTTTGTCATCAGCAGTTTAGATGCTATTTTTAACAAAAGTGGAGTTTTATCTTTCCTCAGCAGAGCTGTTGCTTCAGTTCCTTAGATTTTACCTTATTTCCATTTTTAAGTCATTTCAAAAAATTTCCAAAGACATTTTAAGCAAATTTCAATGTTATTTATTCTAACAGATAAAATAGGCCAGAGAATGTAGCCTTTATACAGTCTCTTAAATGTTAGCATTTAATTTGGGGAAAACAATCTGATCTGTAGTGATTTAAAATGGAAAAAATATATAACGCTTCCAAGGTTTGGATATTTTTTATTTTAAAAAGCAAGAAGTGAGAGCTAATAAAACAAGAAATAGAGTTTCCATCATAAATAAAATTTATTTTCTAGAATAAATGTATGCTAGTGTTAAAATAATTATTGACCTGCCTCCCATTAGACAGTGCAGATGACTGCACAGAGGCAGATATGGGCCTTGATTTCTGCTTTCTTCTTAGATTCACTCTCCAACACTGTCTGTCCTATTCATGCTTGAATTCCTGCTGGTAGGCGCCTTTTCAGGGGATTTGCTTGTCCTCTGGTTTGCAGTTGGATGTCAACTGGCATCACTGGTGCAAAAGATTAGGGGAGAAGCAAGCAGAGACGCGGGTTGAATTTCTCAGGCTCTTTAACTACTGGGTGACCTCTACATGACTGCATCCAGCTACTGAAGGACATGCTTTCTGTGGGACAGGTTCACCTTATAGCTGTCCTCTTCATATAATGTTGCCTGACTTCGTTTTGGCTCCTGCAGGTATACAGTTAACAACTACTGCTGCTCCTGGTCCCTGGGTATTGTACCCTTACTGTTGCTCCACTTCAATTTTTTTTTTGTCTTTTTAAGCCAGAGTCTCATTATGCAATTCAGGCTGGCCATGAGCTCACTTCTTTAGCTCAGGCTGGTCTCAAACTCACACCAATTGCCCTGACTCAGACTCCCAAGTGCTGGTATTACAGGCATGTGCCATCATGCCCGGCTGGTCCAGTTCAAACTTTCATATAGTTTAACCTATCTAGTTTCCCTGTTCCGTTGTTTCTGTTTCCCTCTGGTGCTCTGACTAATACAGAAGGGGTTATTAATTCATGAGTTCATCTCTTTATTTATTCCATCATTGATTATTCAGCTATCACTGGGCATCCCTTTATTGTATGTTGTGTGGACTTATGGGCCTTAAAAACACTGAGTAAAAAGTAAAAAGAAAACCTCTTACCAGAGAAAGTTCAGGTCTAGTTAGGTGACATAACTAATACATTGAACAGTTGACCCTATATTTATGGGGTTGCTATTTATACAATTAAGTAACCATAACTTGAAAATATTCTTAAAATACATCTGTACTGAACATATCTATTTTTTCTTATAATTTTATTTCATAAATAATACAATATAATGTAGCACTTACCTTGTATCATACATTATCAATAATCAAAAGATGATTTAAAATATACAGGAAAGAGTATATTGATTACATGCAAATATTATGCCACTGTATGAGTCTTGAGTATTCTCAGATTTTTATGTAAATGGGATCCCAGATCAGTTATCCACAGACATGGAAAAAAAAAAAAAACTGTGTACTGGAAAGTGAAGCATTCTATAAAGAAGAGACGATAAAAAAAAAGAGAGACAATAGAATTTATGTCTGTAAGATGGAGCAGCATATGATTGGAGAAATTTTCACTAATTTGGTGACATTTGGGCACACATTTTTAGGAAATGAGAAAATCCTCAGATTTCTACGAGAACATTATATAGGCTAATATTTCTGACTGCAAGGTCAAAGGTAGAGGAGTGCATGGATGACTACAGACAGTGAAACCAGACCAAGATGGTGAGGAGTTAGCTCTGGGTAATGAGTTTGAAGAGCTGAGCACTACCTTAGTCAAGCAGGCTACTCAACAGGGCTTCTGCTCTGAGTAGGCAGGGAGCTGTCAGAAGGTACTGAAAATCTAAATGATATGATGAAAATTCCATTTCATAAAGATTCTTCTGATGTATTAAGAACAGACTACACACAAGTGAAATATGGAATCAGGGAGAATAATTGAAAAGCAAGTATAATAATCAAACAGATCAATTGTGGCTTAAAGTGGGGGAATGTAAAAAAATGAGATGCGGTCAGATTCTGCATACAATCTGAAAACACTGCTGAGGTATTACTGAGAGACTGGAATGGGTGCATCATAGGATAATCCCATGGCTTTTAGGATGAGAAAATGAAATGGAGGAGCCAGCCATTAATGGAGGCAGGAAGAATTGTACAAGGGGAAGAATTGATAATAAAGGGTTGGATTTTATGGTTAGAAAGTTTGGAGACATTAGCTGTCAATGATAAATGTTGCAAAGGCAGTTTTATACAAGGGCTTGGGATTCAGGAGAAAATTCCAAGTAATATATAAAAGTGTTGTGGCCATTGTATTCTAAATAATTTGGAGGCTTTAGGGTGCATGAATTTTTTGAGCATGGAAAGCTAATTAGAGAAAGGAAAAGATTAGTGATCTGAGTTGTTGGTTATATCAACAACACAGCTTATGAAGAAAAGGAAAGCTTGGCAGGGGAGGCCAACACTGTCACATGAAGAAGGATCTCCAGGATCATACTTAATCCTGGAAGACAACTGATTACAGTCTTTTAAGAAAGACAATGATTAATTGTATTAAATACTTCTAACAGTATGCAATTTTTCTGTTAGATTTATCAACATGGTGAGCCCTGGTAACCTTCAGAAAGCCGGTTCCATGAGACGGAGAAGCTAATAGCATTATTAGAATGTACTCAACATATAATAAGAGTGAAACACTAAAGAAAGGCTGTAGATAACTCTTTTGAGGATCTTTTGCTGAAAGCAGAGCAGAAAGTGGGGTAGTTATTGAGTGTACAGCTGTGTCAAGAGGGAAAATATGTTGTTTGTCTGTGAGTAAACAATACTTGGTAGAGCCATGAAGTATTATGAGTGGGAATGAATTTAGAGTTCTGCCTTATGGGTAGGGAAGCTGTTGTGAGAGGTGAGTCTGCCCAAGATAGAAATCAACGGTCTACAGCCTGAAGGCCATAGAATGGAGAAGTCTAAGTGCCTTATTGCTCACACCTAAATGCACTCTACCCTTGAAATTCTATTCTTTTTTTTTATAACTAAAAACATTTTTATTTGTTTTTTTATTATTTTTTATTGTTTAAATTTAACACGGGTTATATTACATATTTTCATCATCAGATCAGTTTAGATTAATACATATAGGTATATAAGATTGATGCATATACTCTCTCATTAAAGTAAGAGTTAAAATTTTTATTCAAAAATAACATTGGCAGAGTGTTGCAGGATTGACAAAAGAAAGGAATATGTAAAATAGTGTCCTAAGAATGTGGAGTGATCAAAAAATTAGAGTGAGATGTCTACCCAGTACTAAGGTTAATAATCATGAAATTTAATGTGAAACAGTGTGCACCATGGTGTTTTTCTCTAGACCTCACCAGCTGTGTGAAAGGAAATGTGGAACAAAAAGAAAATTGTACTGAATCAGGCATAGTTCAGCCAAATGTCGCAGATTATATGGCCTTGGGAATGGACTCTGAAGCAGACATTTGCATAGTGAAGGTTTTGCAGAGAATCTCTTAGGAAACCAATTCTAAAGGAATAGAGGAAGCAGATTTGTACAAAAGAAGTTGAACTGATCTCTCATCGGCACTGACCACTTTTCATTGCTGAGTAAATTTACCAAACACCTCCATGGTGAAGGAAGTGAAATTTAATTTGTTACCAATTTTGGGGTAATCCAGTCCATGGTCAGCCAACTACAACGCAAAAATTATAGGGTAAAAAGATTCAGAAGGGCGGAGCTGAAACTATAGGTTATAACGATTTCCCTGTAGATTTTTGGTGTTCAGTCTCATTCCTTTGTATTCCTCAGTCTCTCCCACTTGGTAATGTTTGTTCCATGTGGTTATATATGAAAAGGATATAATTTTATTTTTTATTTCTGCAGGAGCTCACAGTTCAGTGTTTCGTTTGAGTTTCAGCAGAAATTTTGGATTTAAACTTTTTGACAGAGAAACTATTAAGAAGTTGGAAACTCTTAGAAACAAACTAAATGTCTTGTGCCTAATGTTATGGACATGAGCCTTTCAGAGGCCTGGGAAGGAACGCTATGGTTTAGATCTAAAATGTTCCCCATGAATCTCTTATGTTCAAAGATGGGCCCAGGTAGGAAGAGGAAAGTCTCCAGAGGCATGGCCAGGAAAGATGGGCTTTTGACCTGGGCTCCTTCCTT
The DNA here is from genome assembly GCA_004027025.1 of Myocastor coypus. NCBI lineage: Eukaryota > Metazoa > Chordata > Mammalia > Rodentia > Myocastoridae > Myocastor > Myocastor coypus. The sequence goes on from PVJA010001165.1 coordinate 102,857, forward strand.
CTTACTGTTTGCTTCCTTTGAGACATGAAATAAGCAGCTCCGCCCTTCTTCGTCCTTTTCCCCTATACTTTTTGCCTTGTAGTTGGCAAACCATGGACTGGATTCCCCCAAAATTGGTACCAAATTAAATTTCACTTCCTTCACCATGGAGGTGTTTGGTAATTTTACTCAGCAATGAAAAGTGATCAGTGAAGATGAGATGGTTGGTATTTGTGGAAATTCTATTCTAATGCACATATCTCTCATTACAGTAAGAGCTAAAACTGTTATTTAAAAATGAGATTGGCAGAGTGTTGCAGGATTCACAAAAGAAAGGAATATGTTAAAACCGCACCGCTGGGAGCTGAGCCTGCGCGCCCGCCTCGGGTAAGCTCCCTGCGCCCCTCTACGACGGCTGGGTCAGGATCCTTGGACTGGCTTCCCTTTCCCCGCCCCCACTCCTTTTTTATTTTTTTGAACCCCTCCAGCCCAAGCTGCAGCACCTAACCCATCAAATACCCCGTTTGGCAACCGATCTGGTCCACGAGCCTACCAGGACTATTCAATCCCAAAGCTCCACCTCCACCTACAGACCACATCCGCCAGGATTCACAAAAGCTAGCAGCCAGAGCCCCAACACAAGAGTCAGGAACCTCTGTAGAAGAACCACCTTGGAGTCTCCAGACCAAACGCCCACAGACACAGCATAACACCACCAAAGTGCAGAGGTCGCTTCCATACAAAATGATAACAACAAGGAGTAGGAGGCAATCTCAGGATCCGTGCCCACCCAAACCAAATACAGAAGACACTATCATGGAAGAAAATGAGAATTATACAGATGAAACCTCTGAATTGGTAGCATCTGAGGCAGACACACAAATGCAGAAACTTATAGAGCAACTGAGATCAGAGATAACATCTGAAGTAAAAAAAGAAATATATGAAGTGGAAAAACGGCTGGAGAAACGTATAGAGGACATCAGAGGAGAAATAATATCTAAAGTTGACAAAGACATGCCTAAATCAATAGCATCACAAGTAGGGGAACAACTACACAAAAGTATTAAGGAGAACAGAACAGAAATAATCTCTGTATTAGAGAGATAAAGGATAACCATAATGACAGACTTCAATACTATTAAAGAAGACATCGATGAAAAAATTATAGGAGAATACAAAAATGATGGAATCCCTGACGGAGCAATATAGGAAAGACATAGATCGCATGAAACATTTTCAAAGAGATATACAAGAAAATAAAACCTCGATCACAATTTGGCAGAGCCGAATGAACGAAAATGAAGGTAGCGTTTCCAACCTTGAAGACACAGTTGCAGCCAGTGAAAGAGTAAGAAAGGATATTTTAAAAACAACCAGAATGCAGGAAAAAGTAATTCATCATCTGCAAGACGATACGAACATGAACAATGTGAGATTAATGGGAATCAATGAGAAAGAAGGAGTCAATACAAAAGATATAAAAAGAATATGGGCAGAAGTAATAGCAGAAAACTTCCCAAATTTGAGAAAACAAACATACATTCAGGTAACTGAAACCTACAGAACCCCAAATAACATCAACCCAACTAAAAACACGCCAAGACATATAATAGTCAAGATACCAGAAATCCAGCTAAAGAATAATATACTAAAAGCTGCTAGAGAAAAGAAACAGGTCACATTTAAAGGAAAACCCATCTGAATAACAGCAGATTTCTCTTCACAAACCATGAAAGCAAGAAGAGCATGGAGCAGAGTGCTTCAAGTCTTCCATGAAAACAATTTTCAGCCCAGACTATTGTACCCGGCAAAACTCTCCTTCAAGTATGAGGGAGAAGTGAAATATTTCCATAACAAAGAACAACTAAAGAATTTCATGACATCAAAACCAGTGCTACATAATATTCTGACAAATATTTTAGAAAGGGACTAAAATGACCCAAATCCAACTAATGAGAACAGAAAGATCCCACCAAATAGAGTAACCAACTAAAAATAGGAGGAAAAATTGGTAAACACTAGCGAATAAGAGTCATGTCAGCTATAAGTCAATACATTTCAATTATAACCATCAATGTAAATGGACTCAATTCTCCAATCAAAAGAAGTAGACTTGCAGAGTGGATAAGGAAACAGAGCCCAACAACATGCTGCATACAAGAAACACATTTAACCTGTAAAGAAACTCATAGGCTTAAAGTTAAAGGTTGGAGAACAATACTACAAGCTCCAGCACCTCAAAAAAAGCAGGGGTAGCAATCCTCTTTGCAGACAGTCTAAACTTCAAACCAGGACTGATCAAACGAAATAGAGAAGGCCATTACATACTGGTTAGGGGAAAAATTCATGATGAAAAGCTAACACTCATAAATATGTATGCACCCAACATGAGAGCAGCAACATATACAAAACAAACCTTAATGGACATGAAAAATCTCATATCTAATACTACAATCTTAACAGGAGACCTCAACACTCCCTTATCCGAAAAAGATAGGTCAAGCAAACAAAAAATCAGCAAAGAAGTGGCAAAACTAAATCAAAACTTGAAACAATTGGACTTAGTGGACATATACAGAGTGTTCCATACAACCACCTCAAAATACACATTCTTCTCAGCTGCACAAGGAACATTTTCTAAAATAGATCACATATTAGTCCATAGATCATGCTTAAGTAGATGCAAGAAAACAGAAATTACCCCATGCATTTTATCTGACCACAGTGCAATCAAATTGGAAATAAATGACAAAAGAAACCATAGGAATTTCAGGACTACATGGAAACTAAACAGCGCTCTTCTCAACAATCAATGGGTCACAGATGAAATTAAAGAAGAAATAAAACAGTATCTACAATTTAATGAAAATTCAAACACAACCTACCGGAATTTGTGGGATGCAACGAACGCAGTTCTCAGAGGGAAATTCATAGCTCTGAACACACACATTAAGAAAAGAGAATGGGAACAAATAAACAAACTTACACAACACTTAAACCGACTAGAAGCGGAAGAACAAATGAAATCCAAAGCCCGAAGGCAGGAGGAAACTATAAAGATTAGAGCAGAAATCAATTCAATTGAGACAAAGAAAACAATACAAAGAATTAATAAATT
>PVJA010001165.1:106056-135540 GCA_004027025.1 Myocastor coypus
CCCAGCAGAGATACAGAGAATCATAAATAGTTACTTTGAGAATCTCTACTCTCACAGAATTGAAGCCACAGATGAAATGGACAGATTCCTAGAAAGGTACAAATTACCAAAACTGCATCAAGAAGATATTAAAATTCTCAACAACCCAATAACAGCCAATGAAATACAAAATATAATAAAAAGCCTACCGACAAAGAAAAGTCCGGGACCCGATGGATTCACCTCTGAATTCTACAAGAAATTTAGAGAAGACATAACTCCAATACTCCTCAAACTCTTCAATGAGATTGAAAAAGAAGCAATCCTTCTAAAATCATTCCTAGAGGCAAGTATCACACTGATACCAAAACCAGAAAGAGATGTAACTAAAAAAGAAAACTACAGGCCAATCTCTCTCATGAACATTGACGCAAAAATTCTCAATAAAATCCTAGCCATTAGAATACAACAAATCATCAAGATGATTATACATCAGGACCAGGTAGGATTCATCCCAGGGATGCAAGGATGATTCAATATATGCAAATCTATAAATGCAATACACTATATCAACACAACCAAGACCAAAAATCACATGATCGTCTCAACTGATGCCGAAAAGGCCTTTGACAAAGTGCAACACTCATTCATGTTCAAAGTCCTACAGAAAATTGGAATAGAGGGCCTCTACCTCAGCCTGATAAAAGCCAACTATGACAATCCAACAGCTAGCATAATTCTAAATGGGGAAAAACTGAAGTCTTTTACTCTCAAATCTGGTACAAGACAAGGATGCCCCCTATCGCCACTTCTATTCAATATAGTTCTGGAGTCACTAGCTACAGCCATTAGACAAGAAAGAGAAATAAAAGGAATAAGAATAAGTAAAGAAGAAGTAAATCTTTCACTATTTGCAGATGACATGATAATCTACTTAGAAGACCCAAAGAACTCCACCAAAAAGCTACTGGAATTAATACACAAATTCAGTAACATAGCAGGTTACAAAGTCAACACACAAAAGTCAGTGGCATTCCTCTACATAGATAACAAACACACTGAGAAACAAATTAGACAAACAGTACCTTTTATGATAGCACCGAAGAAAATGAAATACTTAGGAATCAACCTAACTAAGGAAGTAAAAGACCTTTTCAATCAAAACTATAGTACTCTGAAAAAAGAGATCTTAGAAGATCTCAGGAAATGGAAAGATATTCCCTGCTCCTGGATAGGACGAACTAACATTGTGAAGATGCCCATACTCCCTAAATTGTTGTACAGATTTAATGCAATTCCTATCCAAATACCACCAACATACCTCACAGAGCTGGAAAAGTCATTCCAAAAATTTATTTGGAACCAAAGTAGACCCAGAATTGCAAAGACAATTCTCAGCAATAAAAGTATGGCAGGAGGCATTACAATTCCTGACCTAAAGTTATACTACAAAGCTACAGTAATAAAATCAGCATGGTATTGGCAAAAGAATAGACCTGAAGATCAATGGAATAGACTAGAGGATGCAGAAGCAAATACAAACACACTCAGCCACCTTATTTTTGACAAAGGGGCCAAACATATGTACTGGAAGAAAGACAGCCTCTTTAACAAATGGTGCTGGAAAAATTGGGTCTCTACATGCCGAAAACTAAATCTTGACCCTAGTCTATCACCATGCACGAAAATAAAGTCGAAATGGATTAAAGATCTAAATATTAAAAGTGAAACATTAAATCTCCTGGAAGAGAAAGTGGGAGGAAATCTTGTAGACATCGGAGTAGGCAAAGAGTTCATGGACGGAAATCAAATTGCACGTTTAACACTTGAAAGCATCAACAGTTGGGACCTCCTCCGGCTAAGAAGTTTCTGCATGTCAAAGGAAATCACTAACAAAGTGAAAAGACGACCCACAAATTTCGAAAAAATTTTAAGTAACAAGTACTCAGACAAAGGTCTTCTATCTAGAATCTATAAAGAACTAAAAACCATTAGGGTCCCAAAATTCAAAGACCCAATCCAGAAATGGGCATCTGAGATGAACAGTCACTTCTCAGAGAAAGAAATACAGTAAGCCTACAAATACATGAAGAAATGCTCCACATCGCTAGCTATTCGTCAAATGCAAATCAAAACAGCACTTACATACCACCTCACCCCAGTGAGGATGGCTATCATAAAGAAATCAACCAGCAACAAATGCTGGAGAGGCTGTGGGGAAAAACGAACCTTTCTCCACTGCTGGTGGGAATGCAGATTGGTGCAACCATTATGGAAAGCAGTGTGGAGGATCCTTACAAAATTAGAATTGGAAGTTCCGTTCAATCCAGCTATCCCCCTACTGGGAATTTTCCCAGAAGAACTGAAAACTTCATACCATAGCAATAACTGCGCACCCATGTTTATAGCAGCCCAATTTGTAATAGCCAAATCTTGGAAACAACCAAAATGTCCATCATTTGAAGAATGGTTAAAAAAATGCGGTATTTTTATACAATGGGATACTACTCATCCATAAAGAATGATAAGTTTGAAGACTTCATATATAAATGGATGTATATTGAACATATACTCATTAGTGAAATAAACCAGACCTATATGTGTAAATATCGTATAGTCTCCCTAATATAAGAACTTTAAAGAAGAAAACAAGAACTTAAGGGCATAGCACAGCTGAATGTGTTATGGATTAAACAGTGAAGTGACTGGAAGCAGACAAAGAGGAAAACATCAATAGCAAAACCATACTCTTATGTACACAGGATGAATCAGATATTGGTCTCAAGAAACTTCAAAAGGTTCAGCATATTGTCTATAGCACAATGTAACGCTAAAACCATGTTTGGAATACATGTCACTCTTGTCTCTTTGATATGTTCTGCTCCTGGTGTAAACTCAGTTACTGTCATTCTCTCAAGAGTAATACTTGAAAATAAGAGACTGGGCCAAAAGCCATATTCTTGACAGGCTACAATTTTGTATTTCCTTGAATTTCCAAATATCTGTGTCAAAATTGTGTAACTGCTTATATCACATTGTATGGAAAGTTATTAGAATATCAATGATGGACAGAAAATATCATTTAGAAACTAAGTCAAAGATATATGATACTCAGAAAGCCAGTGATGATAAGCCCAGTACCTATGTTATAAAGTAATAGTATCACAAAGCTTTTCTGCTGGAGGGTTGAGAATGTAAGTTAACAGACTGACAATTGGAGGAAAAGAAGGGCTATAAGGATAGCCAATATTTTGGCCCTAGCCCTTCAAGGTCAATAAAGACCCAGGATATAAGAGAACCTGTGCTGTAATATCCTATAACTCAGAGGTGTCCCAAATTTCCTGGTCAAGGAGATTATGAGACCTCAGAGGAAAGGGATGAATGAACTGCAGTGCGTCTAACGATTGTCACCCAGAGAAAAACATTCTCTCAGGCTTTCACAGAAAGCAAAATGGCCAAGCAATGGCTGTGACTCGTCCCGAAGGCTGACAGTAACAACAGTTCTACAAAGTACTGTCTATGGTCTCAAATTTAATCCTGAGGGGATTTGACCCTGGAAGATACAAAAAAAAAAAAAAAAAAAAGAATGTTTAGTTATACAGGTCTTGCTTCGACTTGCCCTTGACCACCCAGCAAGAGAAAAAAAAATCCTTAATTACAATGCATGGAACGCAGAAGCTAGATTGGTGAGATGAGCTTTAGGAGGCTTAGATTCAATAGCCTCCAACATCACAAGCTTTACTGGTGGCACACTGAAATTGCAAAACCTTTGACTGTGTATATATCTGCTTCCTCTTAGTCCAAAGAGAAGTATATTCTTTCCTTTTTTTTTTCTTTCTTTTTTCTATGCAAGATCAATAGGGAGGTGGGTCATGCCCACACACTGTACTCTGTAGAATGATTGTGAGGACAATATGAAATATGTCAACTTTCAAAGAAAAGAAGGGAGAAAAGAAAAAAAAGTAATGTGGATTTAGAAAGGTTGTTGTTTAAGTGTTTGATCAATCTTATATCCTATATGTATTAATCTAAACTGATCCGATGATGAAAATATGTAATATAACCATTGTTAAATTTAAACAATAAAAAAATTGAAAAAAAATAAAAAAGAAAGGAATATGTTAAATAGTGTCATAAGAATGTGGAGTGATCAAAAAATTAGAGATGTCTACACAGTACTAAGGTTAATAATCATAAAACTTAATGTGAAAACAGTGGAGCACCATGATGCTTTTCTCTAGACCTCACTAGTTGTGTGAAAGAAAATGTGGAACAAAAAAAAAATTGTACTGAATCAGGCATAGTTCAGCCAAATGTCACAGATTATATGGCCTTGGGAATGGACTCTGAAGCAGACATTTGCATAGTGAAGGTTTTGCAGAGAATCTCTTGGGAAACTAATTCTAAAGGAATAGAGGAAGCAGATTTGTACAAAAGAAGTTGAACTGATTTCTTTTTAAACTTAATTTTCTTTCTTTCTTTCTTTCTTTCTTTCTTTCTTTCTTTCTTTCTTTCTTTCTTTCTTTCTTTCTTTCTTCTTCTTCTTCTTCTTCTTCTTCTTCTTCTTCTTCTTCTTCTTCTTCTTCTTCTTCTTCTTCTTCTTCTTCTTCTTCTTCTTCTTCTTCTTCTTTTTGTCTTTTTGAGACAAGGTCTTGCTCTGCAGTTCAGGCTAGCCTTGAGCTCATTTTTGTAGACCAGGCTTGTCTCGAACTCACACTGATCCTCCTGCCTCAGCCTCCCAAGTGCTGGGATTATAGGCATGTGCCACCATGCCCAGCTTAATTTTATTTTTCTATTCATTTTAATACAATGTATTAATTATTGTAACCATTCTACTAACCTGTTTTAAACTGATCTCTTATGTCAACCACCAGAAATCTTTAGAGTTTGAGACTAGAAAGACTGGATAAAAAGAGGCACAAAGCCTACCTTCCTCTTCTAGCTGGTCATTAAAAGTAGGTTATGTTTGGGATGGAGAACAACTTTGAATAAAGGGAAAAAGGCAGAGGGCAGTGTTCTGTGACTCACTAGCAGGAAAAGCACTTTGGGGACCTTAAAAAATGGCCATCTTGATACTAAGAGGATGCGGTGGTCATATGATAGAACTCATTGTTGTCCACCTCTTGTACCACTCAATTCCTTTTGCATAATAATGATTCACCAGGGTTCCATACTGTCTTCCGGGGGAAATAGGTACAATGAACTAGCTTTCTTCTGTTGCTATGGCTAGTCTTGGAGCCACAATGGATAATAATAACAATCATCCTCTACCACCTTTTTTGGACTACTATTATAATTAAATGGAATCTCAGATGGCTAAATCCTAGTTTGCTGAAATACTGAATCACTTGTCATCATGCCCTGAACGTACCTGACCATTGCATTTGTTCATGTATTGTGGAAAGAGGGCAAGAGAGTACTGTGAACCTTTCAGGGATCCAGAAGATTCCTACTTCCTGATATTTAAACCTTATATGGTGCCCTACCCAAGAATATAGGGTGATTATATGATGTATTTTTATATGGTAGAAAATGGAAAAAGTAATAGATACAGCTCTATTTTGCAACTAGACTCACTGATGCTCTCTTGCTAGCCTTGAAAGCCAAGATTTGACACTGAGAGCTATCTTGTGATACTTGGTATGGAACTACAAATGGCCTCTAGCTGTTGACTGAAGCCACTATCTGGTAACTAAAGAAGGGGGAGGGAAAATGTAGAAGAATATAATGAAGAAGAATGGAAATATGGAGGAAGAGAAGGAGGGGTGAAGTATGACAAGAAGTAGGAGAGCAAGAGAAAGAGAAACTGGTCACAGCAGCATCCTCTAGCCCAGACTTACAAGAAAATAAACCCTAATGACTTCAGAAGTTGGTTCCTCTCCACTCAGGTGGGGGAGGGGAGGAGAACATTATCCTTTTACAAAAACGGTTGGAGCACTTCTGTTGTGTCAGAGTTTTCAGGGAAATCTGAGCATTCAGAACTTTCACCTGCTTACATGTTTTCTTATTTCAAGACTCAGAATTGCATTGCTTCTCACTAACGACCCAAGACTAGGTCTCCCAGCCTTGCCAGGCTTCAACATATAATCTTGTGTGGTTTGCCACTACCAAGTGAACTACAGGCCTGATCTGCAGTTTTCTGCGTTTTCAAGCTGTGTCAGATGAAAGCCAGTCCCCGTGGCCAAGGAAGTGTTCAGGGGTTTGCTTTACAATGGTGATTAGTTGCTACTTGCATTTTTTGGGTTAGTGTTTTTCAGATGTTTAAGAAACTCCAATAGCAGCTGCCAAGTTCTGTGCTTTTATAACAGGATGTTTTTTTTTTTTTCACAACTGGGGATTGAATTTAGGTCCTTGCGCTGTAACGAGATTTTTTATCTCTAAAATTCTGAGACTTTATGCCTGTCAGGGTACTCTCTTCTATGCATATCCCACCTGAGTTTACTATCATTACTGATAATAGCTTTACAAACCAACAAGGGCGACATGCCTGAAGCTACGGCGACAATGTCCTGATTATCATATGTAGACAGATAAGACAGCTCCAAAATCCGACCTTAGAATCCACATTTTAGAACAACTATTTATGATGAACACTTACGGCTTATTTTCTGCTGCATAGACTCTGATATGGAGATGTGTGCACAGGGTAGCTATCTGCAGAGTAAACCTACCAAGTGGTAAGGTTAGGAGGAACAGGCAGAGTGGAAGTTAAGACCCCACATTATTACAGTAGTGTGCATTCCTAAGCTGACCCTGCTGGGACAACGGTGTTGGGGTGGTGCTTCAGAAAGGTCTCAAACTAAGGAAAAGCAGCTTGAAATATCGCATTGGCCAGTTAATGCAACTTACCTGAGTCAGATTTCACTGGTGAATTCCTAGTGAAAAGATTCAGTTGGAGGACAAGTGAATCCAAGAACTTTAGTATCTGGAGCAAAAGAGAGACATCTTTAAAGGAGCTATAGTATGGGAGACCATGGATTTAGACAGGTGATGAAATAAGGATGACATGGATGACATGGGAAGAGCAGAGGAGACAGAGCCAGGGGAGTATAAGTCCTAATGAGGTCAGAGAGGAACAGTCGGTGGGGAACTCAGGTAAGATATTACCTAAGTAATATCTTAGAGAATGTAAAGGGTGGTACTTGGAGAATGGGATGATTATAGTTTAGATTTTGGAAACTTTCATTCTTACATCCTTGCTTATGACCATTTATTCTAAAGACTAAAGCTCTCAGTCATAAAATTTTGACATAAATCAAATCATCTGCCAAATAAAAGTTTTTCTCTATATGCCAGTGTACAGTTCTGCTACTCTTATATGCATGGAAACACCCACACATACACTCTTGAATTGAACACTACTTCATTGTGCCTCAAATCATACTGAAAAGACTGATAACTGGTGCAACAATTTTCAAATTATCTCAGTGGAAATAAATGGTGTTTTGGTAAGAGAAGAAACCATCATCATTTCCTCCCCCAAATCAAGTAAAAAGTGGATCTTAAAACAAAGTAATCGCATATTCTGCCTTGTCTCTCTACACTTCAAAAGCCAATTCTCTTACTTTCTGGCTTCCAAAATCCTTTTTATCACAATTGAAACTCAGGGGCTCCTTGGCAATGAAAGCTTTGAAAAAGAAACTCAGGGGCTCCTTGGCAATGAAAGCTTTGAAAAAGAAAAGTTTGTAGACTTCAAATGCCACCTAAGACTTTGCAGACTCTTAAAGCCCACCTAGAATATCTTTCACTATAAACTTTAAATTTTTATTCATTTCTGGAAGAAACTTTCTGTTCCCCACCAAATATTCGAGGCTGCTAGAATAATTCAGGATGAAATGCCTACTTTCACGCAGGTGGAAGCAACAATGTGAAATTTTATCTAAATTAAATATTGAGAAGAATGTTTGAGCTGTTCTTTACACAGAAAAGCTGTTTCCTAGAGCCCAATACAATTTTATTTAAAATAATTGTCTTAATTTTTCATCTGCACCTCTGTAAGCTCACACACTTGCATATGAATGCTTTTATTGTAGATATAATCAGTACCAACCTGATAGTTTGATGATTTCCTCAAGAGCCCTATGAATGCTTTTCCCAATTATTCATGGTTAATTTTTCTATGTATGTAGAGCAAATATTATGTATTTTGTAGACAGGAGCTAGATCAAAGACTAAGAGTGAATATGATTTCACAATTGTATACTAGATATGTAAAAAAGATGAAAAGAGAATGTTTAGCCTGTAGAGAGAGAAGTATTAAAATGAGCAAAGTTAACTATCCTAGATCAAATACATCATCTTTTGGATAGTATTCTTCCTTTTAACCTTAAAATCCTGCTTTCACAGAGACCGAGAGGCTATTTACCTAAAGTCAGTGGAGTGTATCTGGTCAATGTGCTTACGCAACCTGGCCACTTCTGAGAGACTTCAACATTTGCTTCCATTTCTACTCACTGTATATCATGTGATGTTCAACAGGTGTTTCCTTTTTTAATAGAATCTGATTATAACATCATGTGAAAAATGCCTTTTTGTGAAAAATTCAGTGGCACAATGAGCAAGAGCAGCAAAATCCAACTAGATGTTAATTCTTATTTTATGAAAGGAAGGGAAATATGTATAGAGTTAGGAAGTAGCAGCATCACTAAAGAATATTTTCTGCAGATCCAGAAATGAGATTTAGATACAGAGAAAGGAAAAGTCTTCCACTGTAGCTTTATAGTTGTATTAAAAGTTAAAAAATAGAATATATTTCACTATTAATGGGGTGTTCAAAAAAGTTTGATGTTAAATATATAGGTCATCCTTACAACATATATTTTTTTATGAGCAGAATAGATTTATTGAGGGAAAGAAAGCTCCTGTCCAAGAAAGGGACAAGAGGGGGGTCCTGAGTGGGTGTCCCCCCTAAAATATTGATATTATTGTATGTTTACAATATTTCATAAAAATGATGGAAGAAGTTTAATTAACAGTAATATCAGATTGAATTAGATAAAGGTACTTGTACTAAATTTGTGTGATAGATTCATGGAAAAATGCCTCAAGCATAAACATTTCAAATACTGCTTCCACGCTAACATTTATGAAGCGTATTTTTCCTGACATGCAATCATTTTTGTAGTGTAGCCAAGACAGATAAGATGTTGAAGGTTGTCTAATATATTGCAATTCCAAAAGTACAGGTTTCCCAGCATAAGTTGTATGTATTTTGTAACCACTAATTAAAGCACATAGTTACCGCTCAAAATAGAAAAAAAAAATCTTACAATATATGATCTTTTTATTTGCAAGATGATAAATCAACAAAAATGATGCAGAAGTTTAAAACAAGATAACAGGAAATTAACAATGGTTGCTACATTACATATTGCTATCTTCAAAACAGGTGCTCAGATTACCAGATATAGGAATATAAAATTGATCAGTCAATGTAAGCACTAACTGTTCCTTTCAATAAACTAATACAAATGAGTAGTCCAGTTATCTTAGCTACCTGGAATATATATATATATATATTTTTTTCTTATTATTTTCTCCTTTTCCTTCAAAGCTTCATTCCTTTTCACAATATCTTCTGTATCTTTTGTATCTTATTTACTCTTTCAGCTTCTTACACAAAGGAAATAATTTGATGTTTACATGTGCCAGTATGTCATATTTCACTTATGAAGATGGTCTGTAGTTGCATCCATTTACTTAAGAAAGACTTGAGTTCATCTTTCTATACAGCTGACTTAGACTCCATTGTATAAAAATATGGCATTTGGGTTGTCTCCAAGATTTAGCTATTACAAATTGAGCTGCTTTAAACGTAGGTGTTCATGTATCTCTGTGGTACGATGTTTTCAGTTCTTCTGGAAAAATGTTTACAAAGCTAATAGCGGAGTCAAATGTATATCTAACCCTAGTTATTTGAGGCATCTCCACACTGATTTCCATAGTCTACACTCCCACTAACAATGTAGAAGTGTTCCTTATATCTCACAGCTCCACCAGCATTGGCTACCGATTGATGAAAGCCATTCTTTCTGGGGTAGAGATGGAATCTCAATGACGTTTTAGTTTTCACCTCTTGAATAAATGATGCTGTTGAATACTATTAAAATTATTTATTTGTAAGTGGTATTTCTTCAACTGAGAAGTTTATATCCCTCTCACAGGCTCATTTTTGGATATGGTCTTAGAATTATGGGGGGCATGTATTTTCAAATTCAAGTCTTTTATCTGAGGGACAGTTGCCTAAATTGTTTTCCCAGTTCATGAGTTTTCCTTTTCACACTGTTAGTGACTTATTTTGATGTGCAAAAATATTTTAATAACATGAGATCCCAGTTGTTAATTCTTTGAAGGATTTCCTGTGTAGTTTATTTTTTGTTCATGGACTCACCACCTACTCCTGTGTCTTCAACATTTCTACTCACTATCTCTTCCAGCAGATTTTTTTTCCTATTTTAACATTAAGGTCTTTGAGCTGCTTTTGGTGGCGCATGGCTGTAATCCCAGCAATTGGGAGGCTGCTGCAGAAGGTTTTGTGTGAGTTCAAGATGAGCCTGGACTGCAAAAGTGAGCATTTGAATAGCAAGACTGTCTCAAAAAAAAAAGTTAAATCTTTGATTTTTTTTTTTTTTTTGTGGGACTGGGGTTTGAACTTACAACCTAGCACTTGCTAGGTAGGCACTTGTGCCACAGAGCTATTCTTCCCCAGTCTCCATTTCATCCATTTTAACTTTAGTTTAGTGCATGACAATAGGCATTGGATTAGTTTTCATCTTCAGCATTTGGAAAGCCAGTTTTCCCAGCACCATTATTAAAGATACTATCTTTAGTCCAATGAATATGTGTAGCCCCTTTGTCAAATATAAGGTGGCTGAGTGTGTTTATAGTTGTCTCTGCATCTTCTAATCTGTTTCACTGATCTGTTTTTTTGTCAGTGCTATATTGATTTTATCATAGCAGATTCATACTGAAATTTCAAGTCAGGTATTGTGAGATCTCCTGGTACGTCTCTGTTGAACAGGATTGTCTTTGCTGTTCTATGTCTTTTTTGTTTCCGGATGAATTTTCGGAATGTCTTCCCTAGAGCTCTGAGTCATGCTTATGGTATTTATTTATTTATTTATTTATTTATTCATTCATTCATTCATTCATTCATTTATTTATTTATTTATTTATTTTTCTGTATTTAGGACAGGGTCTCCAGAGTCTTGTTACATAGGTCAGACTCATAGTGACTCTCCTGTCTTCAGCCTCCAAGTGCTGGGATTACAGGCACATATCACCACACCTGGTCTCAATCACTCTCTCAGCATGCCCCATTGGCTGGGCCAGCACCCGGAATGGCCTTCCAGGTATTAAACCCTGGCTGTTGCACTCTGCCTAAGCAGGCTTTTTAGCCTGCTGAGCTATCAGGCTGGCCCTTGCTAATGGTGTTTTAGTCAGGATTGTGTTGAATCTATGTAACAGTCTTGGTGGTATGGCCGTTTTCATAACGTAGGTTCTTCTTATCCATGAGCAAGGATTATCTTTCCATTTTATGAAGCCTTTTCAATCTCTTTTGTTCAGAGTACTGTCATTTTCAATGTATAGATATTTTACTTACGTTGTTAGATTTATTCTTAAGTACTTCATTTTTGGGCGTGGGGCTGATATTTGGAAAGATGTGGTTTCCCTATTTTCTGTCTCAGTGAGTTTGTTGTTTGTGTATAGGAATGTTACTGATTTTTCACTTGATTTTATATTCAGCTATGCTACTGAATTTGGTTTTAAATCTAGATGTGTTTTAGTCGAGTTTTTGGGATCTTTTATGTGGAGTATCATGTCACCTGTGAACAATGATAATTACACTTCTTCCTTTCCTATCTGATCTTTTTTATTTTTCTCTCTTGTTTAAGTACTCTGCCTAATGTTTCCAGAACTATATTGAATAAAAGTAGTTACAGCGGACATACTTGTCACAATACTGATTTTAGAGAAAAGCTTTCAGCTTTTGTGTATTTAGTATGATGTTGGCTGTTGCTTTATCACAGATGGCCTTTTATCAGATTGAGGTGAAGACAATCTATTCTGGTTTTCTGTATAATTGATATCATTAATGCATATTGGACTTTATGAAAAGTTTTTCTCTGCATCTGTGGAGGTGATCATATGGTTGCAGTCTTTGACTCTGTTGAGAATGATGTATTAGGTTTATTGATTTGCATATATTGAATAATCTCTGTTTTCTGGGATGAATCTTACTTGGTCATAGTGTATAATCTTCTTGATGGTTTGCTGCATTCTCTTTGCTATATTTTAGCAAACAAAATGCAGACTTCTGCATCTATTATTGTTGCATATTGCTTGTGATTCTCTTTTTGTTGTTGTTTGGGTCTCTCTTTGGTGTTGGTATCAAGATAATTCTTAGCTCTTGGGATGTGGTAGATAGAATTGCTTATCTTTCAATTTTATTAGAAAATTTGATGAGTTTTTCTGTTAAAACTTTAAATTTCTTATAGAATTCATCTGTACATCCACCAGGACCTGGAATTTCTTTCATTACTAAGTTATTAACTACATTTTCAATTTAATTGACTGCTTTCAATTAATTAGAATTTATATATCTTTTTGGTTTGCTTTGGTAATTCATGTTTCTAGGAATATGTTTATTTTTTGTGTGCTTTCCATCCTTTGAGAGTAAAGATATTCAGATACTTGTTGATTATTTTCTAAATTTCTATTAGATGTAGATATATTATATTAGATGTATAATAATGATTTCATACTTTTCACTGCATATTGCATCAATTTGAATTTTCTTTCCTTTTTTCATAAGGTTGGCTAGAAGTTTATCAATTTTATTTATTCTTTCAAAGAAGCAATGCTTGATTTTATTAATTTTGCATTGTTAGATTCTTTAAAGAGAATAAAATAGTAAAAAATACCTTAAAAGCAATACAAAATCTCACTAAACAAAATGACAGGAATTCAGCAGTGCTTTCTGTATTGCATATCATTGACTTCAAATTAGTTATGCAGATTACCACAGACATAAGAATGCAAAATTCATCCAAAACATTAAAAAGAGAGAAAAAAAATTAAACATTAATTGCTCCTTTCAGTAGATAAACAGAAATCGGCAGTACAATTATCCAAGCTATCATACGTATATACATATGTTTCTTTTCTCTCTTTCTTTTTTGTCCTCTTCTCTTTTCTCTCAACCCAGTTGTTCCTTCCTTTTAAATATTTTCCTTCCTTATCACAGTATATATTGTACCTTTCAAATTTTATCTATTCTTTTAGTTTCTTACTCTAAGGATACAATGCAATATTTACACATATAAATATAATTTATTTCAGTTATGATTATGTTCTCTAGTTGAAGGCTAAAATTGGACTCATGTCTATAACCATGCACTAAACTGAATTTAAAATGGATCAAAGTTTTAAATAATAGCCGGGCGTGGTGGCTCACGCCTGTAATCCCAGCACTTGGGAGGCTGAGGCAGGAGGATTGGTGCGAGTTCGAGACCACCCTGGGCTACAAAAGTGAGCGCAGGACCAGCCTCAACTGCATCGCGAGACCCTGTCTCAAAAAGACAAAAAAAAAAAAGTTTTAAATATTATTAATAATGAATTCTACTGGAGGACAAAGTAGATATCAATTTTGAAGACAAAAGGGTAGGCTGAAAGTTCATAACAAAAGCCCAACTGCACAGAAAATGCTTCAAAGTATCTACAACTGGGATCTTATAGTTTTGAAAAGAGTCTTCATATGAAAATAAATCATCAACAGAGTAAAAACAAAACACATCTATTGGGAAAAATATATCAGCCAACTGTCCCTCAGACAAAGTCGTCTATTTAGAATATATAAGGAATTAAAAAAAAAAACACTCAGGCTCCAAACTTCAAAAATCCAATCCAAACTCAGCATCTGAAATGAATATACACTACTCAGATGAAGAAATACAAATGGTAAATTAATACAGGAAGAAAAAAGTTCAAAATCATTGGTTATTTGAGAAATGCAAATTAAAACACCTGAGAAAGAAGTCAACAAATAACAAATACTGGAGGGGTTGTGGGAAAACAAATAAACAACAACAACAAAAACCTCAACTGTTGATGGGAGTGTGGACTGGTGCAACTACTATGGAAATCAGTATGGAGATGCTTCAAAAAACTAGAATTAAAGGTCTCATTTGACCCAGCTATGCTTCTTCTGGATATTATCCCAGAGAATTGAAAACATCATGTCACAGAGGTATATATATATATATATATATATATATATATATATATATATATATCCATGTTTATAGTAGCACAATTTATATAGCTAAATCTTGGAAACAACCACAATGCCCACCAACTGCGGAATGGATAAAAAAAAAAAAAGTGACATTTTTATACAATGAATTATCATTCAGCTATAAATAAGAATAAACTCAAGGCTTTTATAAGCAAATGGATGCCCATTTTGGATTGGGCTTTTGAAGTTTGAGCCTGTGGGTTTTTTTTTTTTTTTTTTAATTCCTTACATGTTCTACAGAGAAGACTTTATTTTCTTCATCACCATATTGTTTACTTTTGCTCTGATCGTTATAACTTCTTTCCTTCTTTAGGTTTTATGCTTGTCCTGGTCTTCTTTTTCTAGAAGAAATAAAGTATTAGGTTATTTATTTGTGATCATTCTTTTCCTGAAGTAAGAATTCATTCCTTCTATATTAGTTCTGAGGACTGCTTTCATTGAGTTCTATAGGTTTTGGTAACTTTCACTTGCAATTTTACTTGATTGTAGATATTGTTTAAGTTATTTAATTTCATCTGTGACTGATGGGTTGTTGAGGGTGTTATTTAATTCCCATATGTTTGTGGAATTTTGCACTATGGTTAGATAATATGCATAGGATAATTTTAATTCTTTTGCATTTACTTAAACATGTTCTGTGGGCTAATATACAGTCTGTTTCAGAGAATGTTCCATATAAAAATTCCACATAGGAAATGAGCCCTAGAATATTCACAGTACTAAGAACAGAGCTGACACTGAGAAGCTCTTGAAGACATGAAGCTGCTCTTCAATGTGAGAAGAATGTATTCTGATGTTTTTGGGTGGAACACTAAAAGGACGACCGAGTCCATGTGTTCACAGATTTGGTTCAGTTTTATTACTTCTTTGCTGATTTTTCATCTGATTGATCTATATCTTAATGATAACGACGATTGCATGTTAGGTTTCTCTGTTATAATTATGTGAATGCTTATTTGATTTTTTTGTATCTATACTCATAGTATATACTAATGACCATGTTAAATATTGATGATTATTCTTTTTTTTAATCTTTTTGAAACAGGGCCTCACTATGCACTATGCAGTTCAGACTGGCCTTGAGCTCATTTTTTGTAGGCCAGGCTGGTCTTGAACTCACACTGATCCTCCTGCCTGCCTCAGCCTCCTAAATACTTTGACTACAGGTGTGCATCATTGAGGATTGTTCAAATGTGTGTGTGTGTGTGTGTGTGTGTGTGTGTGTGTGTGTGTGTGGTTTTTTTAAGAAGTCACTAAGGATTTTAAGATTACATTTTTCTGGAAAAACAAAGTGAAAAATATTTGAGTTAAACTATACACCAAAGTATTGTTCTTTACTGATACTTCCTTTATACTAAATAGTACCTCATTTACTTTGATAAACTCCTCTTGGTATTTCTTATAGAGCAGGTCTGGTTGTAATAAATTCTCTCAATTTTTGTCTGTTAATGTGTTTATATTTCTACAGAATAAGTTTGCTAGACATGATATACATTTTTGCACATTATTTGTTGTTTCCTACAGTACTATGAAGATGTTTTTTCACTTTCTCCTGGCCTGTATGATTTCTGTTTGACAAATAAATTATTAGATGAAGTCAAACATCCTTGCCTGTTACTTCTTTTCTCTTATGCTTTCATAATTGTGTTTGTGTATATCTTTTGATAGTGTGATTATAATATATATTGAGGTAGACATAGATTAATTCTATCATTCTGGTCAACTTATAATTTTATACCTGGATAGTACATATTTCTCTTGACTTGGAAAATCTCCTATTGTCTTCTTTACTAAGCTTTCCAACCCCAAATGCATTCTCAAATTTTTCTTAATATTCAATAACCTTAATATTTTCTCTTTCAATGTTGTCTCAGTTACTCTTCTCTTATTGTTGGGACAAATATCCAACACCCAAAATGAAGGAAGGAAGGGTTTATTTAGCTCATAGTTACTGGAGTTTTCACTCCATATTTGGCTGGTCCCAAGGCTGAGTGGAACAGGACAGAGAGCATCCAGTTCATGAGAGTGCATTGGCTGCAATAGCAACAGAGAGAGAGAGTCTGTCTGTCTCTCTTATATTACATTCAGGCTATCAGCCCTAGGTTGGGTATAGCACTCAAACCCATAATCCCAGCAGTACTAAGATCTATAATCCCTGTGGATCACCCATAATCCCAGTGGATCATGAGTTAATCTCAGACTCTACACATCCCTGCCTCATGACTGCATGAGGCTTTGTGGGACAACTGGACATAGGCCATAACAAATGCTGTTCTAAAGCTTCAATAAACTACTATCATTGCCCTTCATTCTTTTTTTTAACTTTTAACTGTGTTTTCAACTACACTAAGCTCTTGACTGATGAAAGAGTTTCATTCAGAAGGAACATTCATGAACCAGATTGATTTGTAAGTCTAATGAACTGAATCTTACATGTGTCTGTGAAAGTTCAGAAGTCACATGTCCTCAAGTCAGTGTCTTATTGTAACACATTTAGAGGTCATTAACTTTTTCTTGTTATATTGCTGAATATATTCATATCAACAGTATTGATACCTACTATCACATTTTCACTTCACTTAGCGTACTTTACAACTCAAACTTCTGTTGGAGTTTGCAAATTACTTAAGGCTGTATGAAGTTTCTCTGATATGGTAGTCCATTGTTTCTCTTTTTTTCTTGAAATTTGTTGAGTATCCTTAAAATATCTATTTAAAATAAACCATCTGTGAGTTCTCATACACTGACTGTTATATGGCTTGTTTTGACAACCTTATGCTGTATATTATACAAGATACAAGATGTCTCAGTGGCCTAAAGCGCTCGCTTAGGCAAGCTTAGGCAACCACAAGGACCACGGTTCCATCCCTGACACGACATGCTGTGTCAGCCCCACTCCGAAAGCAGGCTGAGCTGGCCATAATACAAAAGGAAAAATAAAACATTTAGGTACTTACTCCAGTTTTTATAATCTGGTTTTGATTCTGCCTAGTCTCCCAGAAATTTTAATGAAGGTGCTTAGTTTCCTGAGTCTGTGGCAAGTATTTTAGCATTAAATTGCACTAAAACCATAAGTGCCAAGAGTTCATGTTAGTGTGTCATCATTGTTTCAGCACTAGATGGTGGTCCAGACCATGGATGTCCAAGTATACAATTTGTGTGCTCTTCAGGATGGATTAGGGAAGTGCTTAGAAGGAGTTGCCAACCTTCAGAAGACTACTTGGGACCAATAAAGTCTCGACTATCTGACTCAGTCACCAGCCTATGGTCCTGGGATCACATTGATTCCAAGTAAACAAATGCATTTTGGAGTACAATATAATAATATTTGTAGACATATAAAAATTAATATGTAAAGTGTGAAGTTTAGTGATGCCTCAGTTCAAGAGTGCTACTGTTTCTGAACAATTTGGTTCACAAATGAAATCATCTGGAAAAATATTGTTTTTGTTTATAAACTATGGATTAAGTGACAGACATGACTGCAACCATCTTTTCCATGTGTACATGGATATAGCCTTCTATTCCAGAATTGTGAGCAAGTTAAGTTCATGAACTGAGGTACCTAGATTCCAATATAAAATTTTGAGGCATAAAAAAACAAGGAAATATAAAAACATTCAGAAGTAAACCAGTCAGACAAAAGGAATCTACATCACATATAAGTTTTAGAATTAGGAGAATATATTATTAAAACTGGAAGAACATTAACAACTCAGATTCATTTGAAAGACCAATAAAGTGAATTTCTGTCAAAGTTCACAACTCAAATGTTCATAAGTCAATATTATTATAGTATAAATTATTAACACATTTATTAAAATTATAATGTAATATATAATTAATATAATCATTATAATATATTATTATACTATATATGCATAATAATCATACATTATTGTAATAATGTATCTAGAATACATTATTAAACATAAAGTTGTAATAAAAACTCAAACTTAAAACAAAAGTGAAAAAATGAGGAAACAAATAATAAAGTATTTCTTTTAAGCAGCTCCTTCTCTATATATAACATAGCATAGCATAGCATAGCATAGCATAACATAACATAACATAACATAACATAAGATATAATTGTTGGAAGGGCAAGAAAATTATGAAAATTATCTACCACAAAATCAAAGCAACCTAATGTATGTCAAACAAAGAAAAGAAAAGAGAATTGAGAGACTTCTCAACTTATAACTTCATGCGTCATACAATTTTCTTTTGAAAATAATGGTGAAACAAAACATTTTACACATACAAGGGCTTTAAGAATATATCATAAGCAGACTACTGATCATGTTAAAGGAAGTACCTCAAGAAGAAAGGGGACAATAGGCTATGGAAATATGAGATGTACTCAATGCAATGAAAAATACTAGAAATGCTACCTGCATTGATAGAAAACGTTTTCTTTTTACTTAAATATCACTAAAAGAAAATTACAAATAGTTTAAATAGACTAAACAGTGGTATAATATAAAGTTCACAATTTATGAAAATTTGAATACATATAAACATAATAGTGTAGAAATCATGAGAATAGAATAGGAATTATGTGATTATGAGATTCTTATACCATAGGAAATATACAATAACAATTAAATTTAGACTGTGATATATTAAAAATATATATTCTACATCTTATAAGATACTAAACTAAAAAATTAGTTTGCACGTATCTTACTTTCTTGTCAGTGAGACGCAATGCCTGACAGCCACAAGTTAAAGAAGTAAAATTTCATTTTGTCTCACAGTTTTTTGAGTTTCCTGTCCATATTCAGTTAATTCCTAGGCAAGGCATGACAGGTAGAAGAGCATGGGAGTAGAAACTCTACACATGGGATAGTCCACAGGGAGCAGAGACAGTGGTCAAGTGAGAAGGAGATCTACCCTTCCAGGCCACATGCCAGTTACTCACTTCTGTGTACCAGCAGTCATCCCCAAATCACCTTAAGCTATGAACTCACTGATAGACTAATCCATTAATAAGTATCATGAACACACTGCCCTTCCAAAAGCTCCAGCTATGAGTGCCTAGGGATTTGGGAGGCATCTAGATATGAGCCATAAAATTCCATCCCTGATCTCCAAAAGATTCATCTTCATCCCATTATGAAAAATGTATTTTTAGCTAATTTCTAAGGGTTGCTAAAGTGCAATGTATTTCAACATTGATGGAAAATTCAAGTTCAAAATCTCTTGTGAAATGTAAGACAAGATCTTAACAATGAGCCTATTTAATAATGAAAAGAGTTAATCACTGTCAGCATAACATGGTGCAGGATAAATATTCCCATTTTCAAAAGAGGGATGGGGGATCTAAAAGAATGGGACCAAAGCAAGACCAAAATACAACATAACAAACATTAAACCACATGGTTCCATGCCTAGAAGTTGGAGCACTTTATGTCAAGAAATATACTCTAGAGGTATCGCTCAACCTTGCTGTCTCACTACTGGTGGTTATGAAACACATGGATTTTCGCTGGAACTAGCTTTCCTCACTCCTTGTAGGTTGCCCTAGAAGTTCCATACTTCAGGCTTTTCCAGCATTCTGAGGTCTCCATTGCACTTTCTACTTTTCCCTGACAACATCACACACTGCTCTCTCAGGATCACAGCATCTGATCTAGACTTTCTGAATTCCAAATAAAAGGCTCCCATACTAGCCCATTACTTTCCCTGCTATACCTCTTAAAGGTTACCAAAGAAGCTACACCCCCCCCCAAAAAAAATGCTATTGACACACATCGATACCCGTTTATCACTTTAAAAAAATGGCTTTCTTTATTCCTGATCCTGAGGGAATGGGAGACTCTCACAGGTTTTTATTTTTTAATAACAAATTTATTTAAAAAAGATAGAAAAGCTATCTAGGATTATTTTTTTCTTTTCAAAGAGTAATTTACTTCTACTTAAAACAGATTGCTGTACATGTAACAGCTATATGACAAAGAGTTGTAATATTGTCCTTGGTTTGCAAATGATAAATTGAAATCATTAAAATTCTCCAGTCCAAAGGTATGCAAAAATTTTTATGCTAAGGTCTGTTCAGTGGGAGGATGAAACTCAACCATTCTGTTGAGGGTATAGAGTTCAAATATGCAGAGTAAGTTCAATTTCTATCCTTCTTATATAGGAAAAAGTGTAGTGAAGAGGGAGTTTACGTAACTAGTGAGAGTCTGCAAGCCAGAGGTTTAGCAAGATTACGTACATAATGTATCTAATTAAAAACTTCATACAGCACCCACTCAGGCTGTGGTGAATTAGGGTACTCATTTTATAAATACTAAGCCTGTGCAAGAAAAGTGTAAAGATAATGTGAGTGCCACCCTAGGGTAGGTAGCCTGTGTACAGTAAAAAGGTGGGAAAGAGGCTTGGTCTTCTCCCTTTTATGTTATAAACCACAAGCAGGAAATTCTGCAGCTCAGTATTAAGTCTCATGCAGGTCAAGATCAGTAATTGCAAGGGATCCAAAGAGACATATCTGAAGTCTCCTTGGGAAGTCAAAATGCTAACAGAAAGACAAGCCTAACAGCCCCTCAAGACCCTAGCTTATTCCTAGTTCTTGAGGAACCATCCTGATAATTCTTCAGGAGACATAATGATAAGATATAAAAATCCCACATAGGAAATGGGCACTAGAATATCCATAGGTTGATGTAGAGAGCTATTACTCAGAAATTCTTGAACACATGAGGTTGTTCTTCAAAAGACAAGATGCCATTATTGCTATGGGTTAAACTGAGTATCACAGTTTAAATTCACCCCAAATATATTTCAATAGTAAGCTTTTCCTTTCTGTATTGGCTGAGCCAAACTTTTTCTACAGATCCAATATACACCTACTAGTAAAGTTGGTGGAATCTGCTGTGTGATCCCATGTGTAAATGGGAGACCAAGTTTGAACTCACAAAGTACTACTCATGAGACACGAGGTTTCACCAGATGGATGACTTTGTTTGAAACTAAGATGATGGTGGCATTTTTCATAAAAGAAAGCCCAACTGAATATGTGTTTCCATATTGGGCCCTCTTAACTCTTAGGGAAAAGGGGGGTTAAGTACTTAATAGTTCTCCCTAGCTCTTTGCAACTCCTATGAGGTCATAGTAGAATCCTTCCCTATCAGGACAGCCTTAGCTAGATTGAGGCACTTTCAAAACAATAGCTTCTGTGTTTACTCCAATAATAAAAACTTCAATACTTTTCATAAGAACATAGAACCAGAAACATTTTTCCAAGAAGAAAAAAATGTGAAGCAGTTTAGAGAGACTTAAAAGAAGTATGACACTACTTCTGTGTGCTTATAATCACTGAAGTTAAACATTACTGGATGTTCTTTCATTCTGCTTAGGCCATCAGGATTATGTCTCAATTGGCTTAATATTGTTAGAAGAAACAAGGGTTGTCATCCAATTCAAAACTAAAGAAGGAGGAAGCACTCATGTTCCTCATAACCAAAGTCTTAGCTCCTCCTGTCCACCACACTGAGGCAAACACGACTGACCCATATTCCCAAACAAATGACACCAAACATAGTGGGGCCACATGGCCAAATCACAGGAAAAATCAAAATGGTACTAATCATGGGAGAAAGGTAGAGCAGGACAAAACAAGACCCTAAGAAAGCCACTCATTGCTGATGCACAGAGATAAAAGTTGACTAAGTGGGAAGGTACAGAGAAGATCTTGTGCACCACAAGGAGGAGGTTTGGGCCTGCATCTGCTCAAGCAGAATACCAAGTTGCCAACAACTATTTCTACAGAAGAGTGAGAAAGCTAAGCAAAATATTTCAGAGATTAAAACCACGAGGCCAACGGCATGCTAAACACTAGGACACATGGATGATTACTAAACCATCTGTTCTGCAACTTGGTTAATAAAAGATTCTCTGCTCTTCTTTACTATCTTTTATTTACAATTAATGGCAAAAATGAGAAAGAGAAGAAAGAACCATGGCAATAAATTTAAGGTAGACTTAGGAAAACACAAGGCCATGCATTCCCTCTCTCCTCTGCCACAGGTGGGAAAAAAAAGGAGACAATTCCCTGCATCAAGATCACAGTCTCCAATCTTCCAGCCAAAAGAGAAGGTGCAGGGGGAGGAAGAAACAAATGCACACAAAGTAAAACAACTACAAAATCCCTGTGGCACTTTAGAGAGATAAACAAAAAAAGTGTGTCTAAGAGGCTGACCTGCTGCTGTTGGATATCGAGCTAAGTATTACTAGCTTTTGAGGTGTTGGAGTGTCCTTATAGAGGTGCTTTCTGGGTTTTTCTATCCTAATCAAAGAATTCATAAAGATAAGCACAGTACAGCAGCATAGTGTTAGTAAAGGTAGGGGACGAACAGGCTTACACAGCCAGTTTGAACCTTGTAAAAGTAGGAAAAGAAGCACACCCTACTGTGTGAGAATTGGCCGCATGCAGCAGAGAACATAGTTACAAAAACTCAACGTGGCCTGTTCTTTTTGTATCACCCACATCTCAGGCTGGTTTCATGTCAAGGTCATGCTATTGAAAATCATCTTCAGTGAATATGTAAGGCTTTCGGAACTGCTTTCTGCATGTGCACTTGATGTTCTAACTAACAGATCACGCCTACTTAAACAAAGATTTTTGCCATGCCTGGTCTTCTACCTCACTAGTGTAGTCCTTGTTCCCCAAAGAAATCTCCTAAACCTGGCCTTTTCCAGCTGTGTTACTACCAACAGAGGTTAGAAAACCTCTGACCAGGCTCAACAAATCAAACTCAGCTCACAAATGGATTGTGGGCTGCTTCTCTAGCTAGCATCTTCAAAGCTTTCCAAATTTCTCATGCAAACCAGTTCTAAAGACTTCAAATCATGTCACAGCAAAGACTCCTCATCTTTGATCAAAAATCTGTTCTCCTACTTTCTTGGCCACTGAGACACAATACCCAACACCCATAATTTAAAGGTTTTATGCTGGCTCAGTTGTAGAGGTTTCAGTCCATAGCTAGCTGGTTCCAAGGTAGGGAAGTATGGCAGAGAGGTATGATAGTTAGTATGGAAGATGGAAGTCTAGAAGATGAGAGGATAGACAGAAAGAGAGGCAGGGGAAAGGAAGGAAAAGGGAGAGGAGAGGAGAGGAGAAGAGAGAGATGTGTACTTTTCCAGGCCATGTTCCCAGTGATTTATGTCCTCCAATAAGATTTCCCATGCCAATGTCCTATCTAATTAGGAAGTCACCAGTGGAATGAATTACTGAGTATCATGCCCCCATGAGTGAATTACCTCCCCGAAGCCCTGTCTATGAAATCTTAAATGTGCTATGTCTTCCACAGTTCTATAGTTTCATCTTATAAAATACAGTATATAGTACTGTAATAGTTTAATTTAATGATTAATAATGTACAGAAGTTAAGCCTTCTGAGTGTCTTAACAAATCTCTGGCACTTACATTCATTGCTAGAATCCTTGGAAGGTACAGGGCACTAGGAATATTTTAGGGCTTTAAGAATAACAAAACTAAAACCATTGGAGATGGTTTATAGAAATCTATTATGATGTGGAAATGCTAGTGCATGTGTCTTAGATAGGCCACAGGCAGAAACCAACCAGCAGCAAGGATAACTGAACAATGCTCCTAGACTGGATACCTGAAAATCTCCCATAAAAACAAGATGCAGAAGATATTTGTGATTTCTGCGAAATTGTGGGGATTGCTGTATGTAATTAATGGTTGGGTTCCCAGGAGAAATTCAATAATGACTGAAGCCATGAATTCCAAACTGCAACTTCTTGGGGGCATACTGTATAGCAACTTGGGGAAGAGAAGGAGAAAGAAGTTGGATCCATGACCACCAGAAAATTTCTGAAGTGTTAATTTACCCCAAAGTGAGAATGATGTGATGGACCTCAACATAATAAGGGGAGGTAACAAATTTTGCCCTCTCTCTAACTCCTGGCTAGCGACAAACTCTGAATTCTTGCTGCTTCTCAACTCATGGCATGAGAAAGAAGGCTTGAACCTACATGGCCACCATGACAGCAGAGAACCCAGAGGTTTCTATGAAGAAACACAGCAGTGAAG
Source organism: Myocastor coypus (assembly GCA_004027025.1). Classification (NCBI taxonomy): domain Eukaryota; kingdom Metazoa; phylum Chordata; class Mammalia; order Rodentia; family Myocastoridae; genus Myocastor; species Myocastor coypus. Next base: position 130,395 of record PVJA010001165.1, read on the forward strand.
CCGAGCAGTAGGTGAGGTGCACTGTAGCAGCTGATAAGTATCTCCATTCCATCTCCAGGAGAGGGCAACAGACTGAGCACCATTTTGAGGATGGAACAAGCTGAACTCAAGACTTGGAGCAGCAGTAGGCTGGTTCCATCTAAGGGGTACCAGTGTCTCGGAGAGGCACAGTCCTGAAAGATGCCCAAGACCAAGATTGTCTCAGTGTCCACAGTCAGTGAGCCAAGTACAAACTGGTAAGCAACACCTATAGCATTATGGGATGAACAGTCATGAAAATAAGGGGTTCCTAAAAATAACAAGGAACTGGAGAAATCAATACAACATCTTCTAGATTGTGCAAAGAATAATAACATAAGACTGACTGAAATCAATGAAAAAATCAGGAGATAAGAAAAGAACAACAACAAAAATCTGTTTACAGAAATAATGACAGAAAAACTCCCAAGCATAGAAAATGAACAGGACATAGAAAGGCGTATAGATTTTCAACTAGCCATGCTCAAAGAAAAAATCTACACCAAGGAATAAAATAGTCAACATTCCAAAAATTCAACACAAGAACATAATGGTACAAACTATTGGAAGAAAGAAACATAGCACCTATAAAGGAAAGCCTATCAGAATCAGAGTAGATTTCTCAACACAAACACTTGAGTCAAGGAAAGATTTGAGTCAAGCATTTTGAGCCTTACAAGAAACCACCCTTCAACACAGATTCATGTACCCCACAAAATATATTTTAAAATTGGTGAAGAAATAAGAGACTTACATGGTAAAGAACACTTGAAGAAATTCATGTCCACCAGACCAGCACAAATATGGACAGATATTCTTGAGAGAGATAATAAAGGATATGATTCCATGAACCCCAATACAATTAAATCACAGGGTAGGGAACCATTTAAACAGAGGGAAAAGAAGGTTAACTAATAAAAGAAAAACAATAGGACAAAAATAAGTCAACATATGCCAGTTATAAATATCAGTGCAAATGGTATTAATTCAGCAATGAGAATAGGCAGACTTAAAAAAAGGGTCAAGAAACAAGATGCAACAATATGCTGCACAAAAGAAACACATTAAATGAAAGAATCCACACACTGAAAGTGAAAGTATAGAAAGCAATATTCCACATGAGAGGAAGCAGAAAATAAAGTATGTATCTATTCTACTTGTGAACACTGGATTTCAAGACAGATCAAGAGAAACAAAGAAGTTCACTGCATGCTTGTTGGCAATAATCTAAAAAGAAAATATAACAATAATATAATGCTAAAATTCATTTAGAACACAAGATAACTAAAATAGCAAAAGAAATTCTAGGCCCAAAGGCAAGGCAGGGGCTCATTTGAAATCTCTGACTTCAAATTACATTACAAAGGTGCTATGATAAAAATGACATGACCCTGGAAAATAAACAGATCTACAGATCTGTGGAACAGATTAGAAGATATAGAAACAATTTCAAATTCGTTTAGCTACCTTATCTTTCAAAAGGGACTGAACACATTCACTGGAAGATAGGGCCTTTAATACATTCTGTGAAAACTGACTTTCTATATGTCAAAAATTTAGTCTAGACCCATATTTCTCAATATGCATTAAATTAAAATCAAAATGGATCAAATATCCAAATATTAAAATACAAGCATTAAAGCTTCTGAAGAATATAATTGGTAGAACTCTTGAAAGGCACAGAGCTAGGCAAAGACTTGATGAACAAAACCACGACTGTATAGGAAATATAAAGAATGAACAAATGGGATTTCATTAAAAAAAAAAAAAACTTTGTACAGGAAAAGAAACTACCAACAGAGTGCAGAGACACCCAACAGAGTGCAAAAGTTTTTGTCATCTGTTCCTCAGACAAAAATTTATTATCTAGAATATATAAAAAATGCAAAACTATCTGATCCTTCAAACTGAAAAGACCCAATCCAAAAATAGACGTCTGAAATTAACAGATACTTCCCAGATGTAAATACAAGCAGCAAATAAATATATCACAAAATTCTCATTATCACTGGTCACTCAAGAGATGCAAATTAAAAAAATGCTGAGATTCTGGATCAATCAAGAAGGAATCGCTGCCATCAAGAAATCAACCAGTAACAAATGCTGGGAGGGCTGTAGGGAAAAAAAGGAGCTGTTTTCTGTTGTTACTGACAGTGCAGATTGGTGCAACCACTGTGGAAATAAACACAGAAATTCTGCCAAAAACTAAAAATAGTTTCCATTTGGCCAAGGTATTCTCCTTTTTGCTATCCTCTTGAAGGTCTTAAAAGAATAGTGGTACAGTGGCAGATGCACATCTGTGTTTACAACAGTGCAGTTTGTAACACATAAATGTTAAAGCAGTCCAAGTGCCCCAAAACAGATAAAGATGTTATCATTATGGTTATACAATGGAGTATTATTCTGCCATGAAGAATTGTGATCTTGAGATACTGCTAAGTTAATGGATGCATCTTGAGATCATACCCTTAAATAAAATAAATCAGACATACATATTTAAGTATTGCACAGTTTTTCTTGTGTGAGAAATCAAAATAGTAAATTAGAAGCAAAATACATAACAGATGCTTAGAAATGGAAAGAACATGTTCAAATAAAAGGCAAATAATAGGTTTGTGAGAGGGGAATGGAAAGAAAAAAACAATAAGAACTAATCTTTGTAAACTGGCAAGGAAGCACGATTGAAGGGAGTGGGGATCAGGATAGACTAGATACAAGATATATATGCAAGTACAAATTCGCTATGATGCATGTGATCATAATGTATATCATTATTTAATGAACCAATGCATTAACTCTAAAAAATACATAGGAGGATATTAGATTCTGGGAATATAGAGTCCTAACTCCAAATTTTCTGAGATTTAAAGCAAACATTTTAGCTCTCAGCTCTCCCTATCCTGTTGAGACAGGACCTTTCTGTAATTCAGGCTGGCAAACCTCATGTCTCAGCCTCCCAAGTACTGGGATGACAGAGATGCACACTGAGATGGACTTATTCCATATATAATTAATCACACTTACATTCAAAATGGTGTAAGTACTCAAAATAGGAGATAAAAATTGTCAATAAAACCAACAAAGAAAGTGATAATTATTTATTGCCTAAAAGTTTTATTCAAATGTGAAGACACGAATAATATAAAATAAAGAATGTCAACATTTGTACCATCTTAATATTAATAATAAACAATAAACAAAGAGGATATCAGTCAAAGGGGATGTCAGAACAGGGAGTTTTCCAGGGAAAATGATGATTATTTCCTAATCCTAAATGCATCAATTTTTCAATATGATGCAATATTCATAATTGGTTAACAGACAGCTCATGAGATGTATGAACAAAGAACTATGACATCTACAAAAATAAAAAGAAAACTAGTTTATAGTGTAAGGCTTATCACTGCTTTTGATAACATATCAAACAAGTAGGCAAACAAATTGGCACACATGTAGATTTAATTAATGCTGTCCATAACTTTGTCTAATTGACTTTATACCTGGCTATATGCTCATTATGGAGTAATACACTCATATATCTATATCTACGTAGATATAGATATACGTGTAAAAGTTCTCAATTTGAGTATTTTAAATATACACAGACATTTTGTGTTTCTTAAGAAATATCTTTCGCACAAAGCAACTCACACAAATGCACAAGTGATTATGTGAAAATGTTCTTTTCTGAAGGATAAATGTGTCAACACAACAGTATTATTAGATCATATTCAGTAGTGCTTTGTATCAAACAAAGCATGTAGGAATTCATAGTTTTCTTATAGTCCATTTAAACTTTGTAACAAATGAATGGGATTTTGTACATCTGGTTGTTAACTCTTCCCCTACTGTGAACCTCAAAAATTTACACAAAACTTGGAAATAAGATGTGCTTCTAAGAATTGCCTTTAAAATTGACTTGCAAATGATCAAAGGAAAGATTTCATAGCAAAGTTCCCCCTCCCCCACCCATTGTTTCCCTGCTCATTTGAGTATTTTCTTTCCATTTCCCTGTATATATTACATATTTTGGTGCTTATGCTTATTTACTATTTTAGTTTCTCACACTAGGGAACCAATGCAGTATTTTATGGTTTGTGTCTAGTTGCCCCCCCCCGCCACACACACACATACACACACACACACACACACACAGCCTCATGTAATCATGGAGCAGGACTTTCAGAGTCTGAGACTAACTCGTGATCCACTGGGATGTTGGGTTTTAGTACTACTGGAATTATGGGTCTTAGTACTGCTGAGATTATGGGTGTGAGTGCTACGTCCAACCTAGGGCAAAGAGCCTGAATGTAATATAAGAGAGACAGACAGAACAACTCTCTCTGTTGCCATTGTTGCTGTTCCACCACCATGAACTGACCTGTGCCACTTAGCCTTTGAGCCAGCTGAGTATGAACTGAAACTTCAGTAACTATGAGCTGAATAAAGCTTTCTTTCCTTATTTTGGGTATCGGGTATTTTCCCAGCAAGGAGAGAACAGTAACTAAGATAAATTTATTTATTTATTTATTTATTTATTTGTTTGTTTGTTTGTTTGTTTGTTTGTTTCTGAGTATGGTCTTATTATGACCTCAAGGCAAATCTACCTAGAAATATCTCAAATGTATTCTTCTTCATGATAGAATAGTATGCCATTTCACTGCTGTCCGTCGCCGTCTCCGTCCCGCGGAAGAAAGCACACGAACACCTTATCTCTGCTAACTCCTTTATTGACTGGGCAGCGACCTCAATACATGTCCGTCCGAGACGGCTTCCTACGTGTCACGCGCGTATCACTTCCCGTGCTCGGGCTTATAAGCAACATCTAACCAATTATAAGATTACACGTGGGGATCAGCGATTGGGCAACAGTAAGGAAGCATTTATCAACTACCATATTTGGAGAGGAGAAGAGACTAAGCAAGGCTGAGGAAGCAGGATATGGGCGCCATATTGGACACACGATGGGCGGGGGAGCAGCAGAGGCGGCAGGGCGTAGGCGTCATCCTGCACATCACGGCAGGCTCCCAACATCTCCCCCTTACTTATATACAAGCAGAAGACAGCAAGGTATTCCAGGTGACTATAGAGGTCTACACCCTGTCATGTATATCCCTGAGGTTGCCCC